>VYZR01126349.1:4952-26274 GCA_013400675.1 Oxylabes madagascariensis
TGGTGTAAATAATTGAAAATTTTTTCTGTGACTCTTCCATCAGCTTCTGCGTAGCAGGACACATTCTGCCAGGTATGTAGAATAAATGAGGTTTTGTCTTTGTTCTTATGTATTTAATTATTTTAGCGTTATGTTCATTCCATTCTTCTTGCTGAGAAATGAAAGAAAATAACCCTGAGATACACAAGGAAAGTTTAAACAAGAGAGAGATCAAGAACAAAACAAAAACTCACCAACTGCGCAAGCTCAACCTTTTGCTCCAATAACCGCAGCTCTGTCTGTTTAGCACGTCTTTCTTCAAACAGTTCTCGCCTCTCATTTTCAACTTGCTTTCTCTCTTCCTCTGCCTGCACTTCAAGTTTTTGTTCAATTTCTTGTCGTCTCTTTTGCTAAAATAAATGAAAAACCATTTTAATTTTTTCCTACCTTAAGAGAAAGTGTTCTAGTTTGATCCACTAAAAAATTTTCAATTATTTACACCATTAAAGGCATTCTTAGGAAATACCTCCTAAACTACAGCTAATGGAAGAAAAGAGTATCACGGCCTGATGGCATATAATTTTTTGTTGGTTTAACTATATAGTTATGGGGCCCTGTGAATTTCTGTGTGCTGTACTATCTTTCAGTTTGGACTTAAATTTTCAATACAAGCTTCAACAAGTTGAGATTTTTTCCCCAATGGCAGAAAAATCAAAGGAATGTATTTGAGGTATCAGGGAAATCAGGTAAATTGGGAGAGAAAGAAGCCAACTCTTCAAGAAACAAATGAAGGACTGCAGACTGGTGCGTTTGACCAACAAAAATTAGACTGTGGACACTTCCAGTATAGTAATTGCTAATTATATATTAGTACTATCCAGGAATGTCATTTGTATGCCCTAGACTGCCATATGCTCAGATTGTACAATAATTGTCAATAAAAATACAGAACTTACTGCCTGGACAACAAAATAGCTGTGCTGTAAAACTCCCCAGGCCTTGACTTTGATTTATAGCAAGTGTGTATGTATGAACAAAAAAAGATCTTCATATGGATTCTCAGAAAAATTTTTCAAGAAGCAGTAACTCTTTAAAGTCTCTTTGTGCAAACACATACTACTGCTATAAATTAGACAGGGACTCCATGTTTCTAGACCATTCTGATAAATAGCTTTTTGTTCTAATGCAAGCAGGCAGAAGTGAACTTTGGTCTTACGTGCCACATGACAAGTTAGGTAAACCACCCAAATACTGAATCTGAAAGTAATCAATACCAGCACTGTGAGTCATCTCTGCTGACACTACACAGAAAACGTTTCAAGTTTAAATCCTTCTATCTGCTTCAACTGGACTGCTGAAATTCAAACTTTCAAACACTGCTTTTAATCTAAAGGTTATTAGTGTTAACTGAATAACCCATTTAGTGCAACAGTAAACAAATACCATAGCCTTCACAAATTAAAAGGGCATACTAGGAATAAAGTTACCACCATCCCATATACAAGTTTTTTGAAGTAATCACTAAGCTATGCAAAGCTTTTGCTTCAGCACAATCACACATTTATTTATTAAAATCAGAAATTCTGGTTCTCTGTACTGGAACAGGAAAGACATTTTTAGACAGATAACATAACCGAGCATAGATTTCTGTATACTTGGTTATAATTCAAACATCTGGAACACACAAGGGCAGGCACTGCTTCAGCAATACTGCATCACTATTATTTCCAGAAATAGCCTATGACCTCTTAAATAGTTACCTGGTTAATTTCCATTTAACATTGCCTTTTTGCTTCCACAAAGGTCAGAAATAGGGTTACAAAGTCATAGTAAGAACCCCTTTCTTGCCTCCCATCCTCATTCCCCTGCATTAAGACAAACAAAAACCTACATGCACTCCCACCAATTTGCTGCACCTGCAACCCACACTGTAGGGAACTTCCATTCTTACTTGAAATAACTTAACCACACAATTTTGCTTTATTATTTACAATCTGATAGAATTTAAAGTAAGTACCCTCTCAGTAGCAATAGCAACTGTGGACTCCTGTTTAAATTTTTGAAGAGTGCCCATCAACAAGCCAAATATACGTCGATTCCTGAAAAAAAAACAAACCCATATCAAAAAGAAATTTGAGATTCAGTTCAAGTACTAAGATTTTTATTTGTATAAATAATCAGAGAGACTTTTCACCTCAAAGACACTTATTTTTAAAGGCTCAGTAGTACCCAAGGCCATTAGCAATAGAAGACATACTGACTGTGCCAACAGTCCAGGATATAATTTACAGTGACATCATTTTGCTTACGAGTAAGACACAGCTCTTATCCGAACACAGAACAGCTAGCACTGGCAAAACTGGAAGCCTGCACATTTTTCATCTGGAATAATAATGCTAAGGAGGTATTTTAAAGAATCTTAAAGCAGATGGTACTGAAGAAAAAACAGTTAAGTATATACAGTGTGAGTTATCAATAAGGGAGCAAACTGAGTTTTCTAAAAAGCACACACTCCCCTCTCCACAATCCACTTAGACTATTAAGGAGAAATGAAGCCACAGGGGAGTGAAAGCTTATCTATCACAGTTGCCCAACAATGAGACACTGCAGTGTGGGATGAAACTGGAACTGTTCTCATCCAACTAGGTGCTGTTTTGAGAAAAATACGTAAAATTCTTCAACAAATTCCCTTCTTCTGAGCAAGAACTAGTTTCTTGACTTTCGCCTTCAATTTATTTTCATTCAATCCCAAATTAAGTCTTTACAACATGATGCAGATTCTCTTTATTTGCCTTGAACCTTTACCTGATTAAGTGAGAAAGGAAATGCTACTGTCTTCCCTAAGTACCATTG
Organism: Oxylabes madagascariensis; assembly: GCA_013400675.1. Lineage (NCBI taxonomy): Eukaryota > Metazoa > Chordata > Aves > Passeriformes > Timaliidae > Oxylabes > Oxylabes madagascariensis. Next base: position 7,785 of record VYZR01126349.1, read on the forward strand.
TATTACAGTGGCACAAACCTCACATGGAAAGGTAAAAGTATATTAAATGGTAGAAACAGGAACAGATAAAAAATTGAAAGTCAGATCACTGAAAGTGCATTTGTATATAAATGACATCCCAGAAAACACTGAGCAAAATCAGGAGTACAGTGGATGTTGTCCTCTTAAAGAACCTCCTTCCACCACAATTCACAGAGACTAATTCTGGTTTTCTCATCTCACTAGAGAGTACTGAACTGAAAAGGAGTAAAACTACAATTCTGAGCGAACAAGCTTTTAGTGCCTGAAGCTCTACTAAGTTCAGTAAGAATTTTGGAAGTCTCCCTGCGAAGGAAGCAATGAGAACCCAGTAATGGAAGCAAGAGCAGACTCTAAGTGGGGTTATAACTAAAGAAGCAAGCAAAGTGCCAGTTTTCTGTGCCAGTTATCTGTGGGAACTTAGAGAAGTTTTCTATAGCTCTTTATTCCAGTTCTAACTTTTCTGTTTATTTGAGGTGTAATGATTATTGCACCAAGTGACTTGCAGTCTGAAGTGGACGGAGTCCAAGAGGTTGAACACAGTTGCAAATTTGATTTTCCAACACCTCTTACCAATAGAGCTGCATTTCAGCTAGAATTTTAATGGCCCTGAGAAGAATAAAATATAGGAGATATACATAGGAGGAATCTAAAAAGCAGCACGCAAAATGAAGGCAAGGCTGTACACACAACAAGAAGTCAAAGTAGAACACGAAAAGAAACAAGGTGGAACTATGTCATTAAAAAAACGAGGCAAAGGGAGTGAGGAACCATACCCAAAACCCTCCTTCAACAAAATAAATGATGAGCCAAGAAAGCTGTAATAATCCAAGACATTAAGCAATCGATGAAGCTACAGACATTTCTGTCTTACTCAAATGACATTAAAACAGCACTAGCAAACCTGTTCCTGCAGGTGGCCTGAAAAGTAGAATCTGTGTGAACAATGCACATGTTGCTTGTGAAGTATTTTCAGAGAATACTTTTTAAATTAAATTTTATACCATAATGGTAACTCTTCAACATAATCTTTGATACACAACAGCTTGTGTGCAATATCTTTTAAATCTAAAGCTACTTTTTATGGTAGAACTCAAAAGTATTATGTTAGTGTAAAAGAGATTTCTGCATACCTTTGTTTTCCCTTCTCATCCATATTTTGATCTTGTATAAGGTCTCGACGTGTTCGCTCTTTGGAGGTAGCAACAACAGAAGATGGCAACGCTGGCTACAACAAAGAAAAACAAACTACTTTGTTCATCATGTTGCAGGTAGGTTTCTTCCTGCTCAGCTCCATTTACTATATGTTACCTTTTTAATATCATCATCCTCTGCGTCGCTTTCTTGGCGTGATTCTCTTCTTGTCCGACGTTCTCCGCCCAGCCTGAGGAAGAAAGTCAGTGGTCATTAGAGAACATGTATATAGAGAGAATACAAGCATGTCTAGTCAGAAGAACCAATACTTCAGTAAAAATCTCCCCATTGTTCCAACAACCAGTAAGTAACATTTTACAGACAGAATCTACTGTTGGTGAACATCAGTGAGAAAGAGCAGTTTAAATTTTAATACAACTTGCAGAGTAATAAAAACAGAAGAATCTGCAAATACCATATTTGACTTTTTAAAATACATTTGGAATTTATTCTTTTAAATGTTTGTGCTTTTCCAGAACCTCTAAAATGGCTACTGGTATAAAAGGATCACTAGACAGATTTTAATGCATTGAGATGGAAAGGTTGGTACAATTTCTTAAACAGGAAATGCTGTTTAAGTTACCTGCCAAATACCTACGGGAGAGAGGCAGAGGGCTTACCACTTGAGACATGGATGAACTAAGGCTTTAACAAAGAACAATTTAAAAGAAATAATTTAAATAAAATAAATCCTAAAATAAATTATTAAAGCTGAAGTTACTTTCAGCCTGCATTTTCAGCTTTGTAGCACAGCCCTTTCCTGTTTCCCAGCTTCATTTTCTGCCAACTCAAAACTTCCAAAACAAGCTTCGCTTTGGTCAACAACTACCATTGCACAATAAATGCCCACAGCACTTAATCTCATTATTATCAGTCACATCTAATGGATTTGCATCCAGATGTGAAATCTCAAAACCTGAATTCATTGTCGCATTGCCTGTATTCATTTATTGAACAGGAGGTCTAAGTCATAATTCAATTTGTGTTCACTGCAAACAAATGTCACTACTAGGAAGTATGTAATATAGCAGATTGCATGCAAAATAAAACCGGAAAAATTCAAGTATCTTTGTATTGCTAAATCTTTATATTATCACAACCATCTTTATGTTGCTCTAAGGCATGAAAAGGATTTCATCACAGGGATTTGCTGTCACCCAAATTATTCCCAACAAGTCTTGAATAACCTCCAGAGAAAACAGTGAAAGTCCCCAGTTATTACCAGTTTTTGGTTTAGTGTTACAAATTCTCATTTGGAAAAGCAAGTTAGCTGCATCAGTTTTTGCACTCACCTACTGGATGCACCTTCAAGATCCCTCTGTTTGGCTGGGGGTCCTCCTCCACTATCTGAGAATCCACGCCTAAAAAGAAAACACTTGTGGTCTTAGACCAAGTTAGGTTAATCCCTGCACCACCTCAAGTCTGCACAACTGAATTATAATTTGGCTTTATGGTCATGATTAAACATAAATTTTACTCAGATCTATCACCATTTACTGTTAGTACTGCAGTGAAGTGTTCAAACACATTGCTTGTGAACCATCTAATTTCACCTGGAATTTCTGCACTTATTTAACTGAGTAGCTACACTGCAATAAGCATCCCATTGTGTTCAAATAATCTTATCTGCAGTAATTTTTAGGATGTGGTTTTATCAATATGTATTTCAAAATCCCTAATGGAGCACCTACCAGTTTTTTAATCATCCAGAGACTGATCTTGAACGATTTCAAAGACAAGGTCCCAGCCACCACACAATACCTCCCTTCGTTTTGACGTTTGCCCTTATTTTTCAGCCGAACAGCTGAGAAGGCCGGGGAAAACACCCATTTAATCTTGTTGCAACTCAAAACGAAAAGGCGCTTTAAATTTAACCCCCAAAGCCCCGTAGGACAGCCCCGGTGCTCATTCAAACAGCACCGCAGCGAGCAGCGGAGGTAAACCGGAACACACGACACCCAGGGCAACGGCACGAACCACTGCCAGGGAAAGGATGGATGAAACTCCCCGGTCCGTTCCGCGCCTCCTTACCTTAGCAATAAGCTCCCGCGCCCTCTACCTCCACCGGGGCCTGTGAGGGCTAACAGCCTGTTTTGAGGGGGCCTGAAAGAGACGGTAGGCGCTGTTAGCGGTGCCTGCCCGGCCCCCGGGGCGCCGCTGCCCGCCCGGCCCAACGGGCCCGCGGCCGTTCCGTCCTGCGCTCCGCGGCCGTGCCCCCCGCCCGGGGCACAGCTCCCCCATCGCCGCGCCGGCGGAGCGGGCACGGCCCGCAGAGGGACGCGGGGATCCGCGGCCGGCTCCGCGTCGCCCGCCCCGCAGGCCCGACGCGCGCACCCCCCCCATCCCCGGCCGCCCGGCCGGCCCTTCCTTCGCGGGACAGCGGCGCGTCTGGCGCCCCCCGCCTCACCTCACATCATTGGGGTCCCGGCCCGTGAGCTTGCGGATATTCTCGTCCACGTGCTTGAGGCTTTCCTTGGCTTTCTCCAGCTGCTCCTGCAGCGCGCGCACCGCCACCGCCATCCTGCCCGCCGCGCGGCCTGGCCGGGCCCCGCGCGAGGCAGCGCTGGGAAACAGGGGGAACAGGCCCCGCCCACTCCGGCGGCCGCGGGCCGGGACGGCGCAGCCAATCGCGCCCCGGTGGCCCCCTCTGACCGCCAATCACCGGGCACGAGAGGAAAGGGCGCGCCCCTCAGTGTGCCTGTCCAAAGGCGAGCACCAATCACAGAGCCCAGGGGCAGACTGGCATCTTGGCCGCCCAACTAGCGGAGGGTTCTGGCTGCTAGCTCGACGAATCAATGAAAGGGGCCGCCAGAGTGACATGACACAGAGCTAATAAGAACTCATTTCCTTGTAGCCCAATCAGAAAACCACTTCGAGGCCGCTTGTTCCCACCCACCTGCATGGGGGTGGGATTTCTCACTCTCAATGGGGCCGAGAGCCGGCACGCTCGGGACTCGGGCGAGGCCCAATCACCGCTGCGCTACCAGAGGCGGCTGTGCCCGGCGAGCCAATAGACGGGGGCGTTACTTGACGCTGGCTGGGGTGGCGGCCTGGCGGGCGGCGGTGCCGGGCCGCTGCTGCCCGCACATCCCGCCCGGAGCGGTGTAGCGGGGAAGCTCCGTACTGCGCGTTAGCCATGGCGCCCGGGGCGGCGCCGAGGCTTTAAACCGCGCTCTTCCCCGGCTGCGGCCGACGCCGCTCTGGGGCTCCCCGCGGCGGGCACGGGAGGGCACGGGCGCTGTGTTGAAGGCGGTGAGACAGGCGCGCCCCGCCTGGCTTCAGCAGTAGGGTGGGCGGGGCAGCTCCGCAGCACGGGGCGCGTTTCATCTCCGGCCCGCACTCAGGACCCTGCGCTGCCGGCGTCGCCCGAGTCCGCGGACTCTGCGGAGCCTTAACGCGAGAGCCCCTTTCGCAGCGCTTCCCCGGCGGGTAGAACCGGCCCGGCCGGCACTGCCGGGCCGCCCTCCTCGGCCGGGACCTCCCGCGGGTGTCCGGGCCCGCCCGGAAGGGGCGGCGGCCCCCGCCATGGCGGACGAGGCGCTGTTCCTGCTGCTGCACAGCGAGATGGTGGCGGGGCTGTACCGCGCTGCCGAGCAGGGCGAAGGGGTGAGTGGGGCCGGGGCCGCCCCGGGGCCGCCCGGCACGGCCGGGGCTGACGCCGTGGCCGGGGCTGACGCCGTGACCGCGGCGCCTTGTGTCTTGCAGGAGAACGGGCGCTGCACCACCAAGCTGGAGAGCATGGGCTTCCGCGTCGGGCAGGGGCTCATCGAGAGGTGAGTCCCCGCCGGGCCCCGGCAGCCGCTGCTCGTTCTTGGGCCTTCCACCTCGCCGGTAAAGCACACCTGCCCGGGCAAAGTGTGGTGCTCTGGCTGGACGGGAGTGCGCTCCTCTTACCATCAGTTGTTCGGGCATCTCCTCTTGTCCTATCTCATTATTGTGGGGACCTGTGTTTGCGTATCACGGGATAGTTTTGGAGTGTGTTGTTTTCCTAGTGCTTCCCGTCATGAAAAGCGAGTCAGGGAACGTGGTTACTTTTAATACTTACAGTTATCTTTAACTCTACGTTGTGTACACTTTTGTATGTTTCCTGCGTCTCGTACGTTTTGTGACTTTATTTTTTTTCTGTTTTACTTCTTCAGAATAATTTTATGATGGGCTATTACTCTATTTCGTTTTTGTAAAGTGCTCTCAGTCCTTGCGACTTCGCGACTTCGCAGCTCGGGCCGTTTGGGGACCCCGGGTGCAACTCCTGCGCCCTCGTTCCGAGGCCGTGTAGAGACTCTTGAGTTTCTTAAGTAATGCTTTTGTTGAATGAAGTCCATTAGTGCCAGATAAAGATCCTCAAGGATAAAGGGAGAGAAATCTGAAATAAGCAAGAGAAAGAGGTCCCTTCTAGAAAATGGGAAGAAGTTTTACATGCTTGTTCCAATGTTAGAGCTCTTTTGCTTATTTGACGGACTCCTTCCAAAGAGTAGTATAGGTGTGAGCATTTTGTTTATCTTCTATTTAGATACTTTGCTGAAGATAAAACTGATGGAGCACTTTCCACCTTTCTGTATGTCAACTGTGTTTGATAATCACAGAATTAAAACAATTTATTCTGTTATCATATTGCAGATAGTAACATAATACTGTGTTGCTTTGAATTTAAAATACTTGATGAATGCACAGTGAAGCTAGAATGATACTGTACAACGGTTGGAAAATTAGTTTTTATAATAACCTCAAAAATTATGTTGTATAGTACGATTTAAAATTTATTTATATGTTTAATTGGTCAGGTTATGTGTACCATCATGATTGATATATTTCTCACTTTTCTTTTAGGTTTACAAAAGACACTGCCAGGTTCAAGGATGAATTAGATATTATGAAGTTCATTTGCAAAGATTTTTGGACAACGGTATTCAAAAAACAAATAGATAACCTAAGGACTAATCACCAGGTACTAATGCTGTAGATTAAGATTTAACTTGGCAAGTCAGTGAGAATTCTGCGTTGCTAGTACATTTTTTTTTTTTTGTGGTCTAGAATTAATTACCAGATAAGAAACCCATAATGTTCTATATTTGTTTTGTTTAAAAAGCGTGTTTTTCAATATTCATATTATCTTGTAGCTTTAGAACACAATTTAATAATTGCCTATGATGTCGTTATTGCCACTCTGTTTAAAAGACTAAATGCTTTGAATTTCATATGCACTGTTGCAGCATTACAGAAAGGACGGTAATGATTACAGCTGATTAACATTTAAACAAGAACTTTTTAATCTGTCTCTTAATAAATGTTAGTAAAAAAATAGTGAAAAAGCAATGTTACTCTCTTAACGTCTATTTAAATAGAATGGCTGCTGTGAAGTAATACTTTGAAGAATGTTAAGAGTTTTCAGCAGTTGAGACAGTTGTAATCTCTTGAAAATACTTGTATGAGAAACAGCAGAGAAACTTCTCAGATTTGCATGTTGGTGACATTGCGCAGTATCCATGTGCTTTCCCATATCAACAGCCACAGTTCTTAAAGCCAGATCAAAATAACTTAAGGAGCAATTTTACTAGAGTAAAAAATCTTTTTCCTATTGAATGACTTGGTTTTCTTATAGCTATTTCCCTGTTCTGTCAAATTAGGAAGAAGAGAATTTGTACAAGGATTGTGCCAAATCAAATATGTTTTATTTTTCAGTGACTTATCAAGTAATAACAGATAATTATTACGTTAGAAATCTGGGGTTTTAATTCAAAAAAGCTGCAGTATTGAGCTTAAGGCCTTAATTGTATATGCAGCCTTACTTTAAGTTCAAGGCTTATGAAATTCCAAAGTAGCACAGTCAGTAGCAAGGAAATTAAAATGGCAGGTGTAGATAAAGCTATACTGTGTTCATATTTCATTTATTAAGATGCATATTGTTGCACAAAATTGTATTGTAGAATATGCTAGACTTTTACTTGGATTGTCTGCTGGGTGTTGTTGCCTGTACTGCTGTTAAGAAAAATAATTTCCACTGAATTTGAGAATGAGAATAGAGATGTGCAAAACCCAATGAAGATTTGAGATTTGACTGTAAAAATCAATATGCATTTGATATATTACCAAAGACTTTCTAGTATGGAACTATTTTTTCTGATCATCGGAAGGACTCTTCCAAGAAGAAATGTACATAAACAATTTTTAGGGTAAACTGATCATATTTTTATCTAGGGGTTTTGTTGTATACTCACAATTAAGTGTATTTTCTTTTGATAGTCCTTGTAAGTAAATAATACAATTTAAAATTAAATCACATATGCCTTAATCTAAAATTTTATTTTTCAGCCCAGGATATTTTATCTGGAAATAAACTCCATTCACAGAAAATGTGGCTTTTATATTACTGCACATTTAACTAAACTCCTCAATTTTTTCTTTTTAAACAGGGTATTTATGTCCTTCAAGACAATAAATTTCGTCTCTTGACACAAATGTCTGCAGGAAAGCAGTACTTAGAACATGCACCAAAGGTACCCTTCAATTTTACTGGGAGGGGAGTGGTCTACCACTTGGTAGTTTGGTTTTAATTACCTTGATCTATTAATAACCTTAAATTTTGTAATTAAATAGATATAAGCTCCTCTCTTTTTAGAAAGGCAGCCTGTTTTAGAACAGTGGATTTGATTTACAGTTCAAAAAATGGTCATGGTTATTGTGAAAGTTGCTGCTGTTACATTTGACTTACTTCATAGTGAAAGCTTGTCTGCCACTATCTTCCACTGTCACACAAATTCTCTTCGGGAAGCATGTGGTTTCAGAAACTTTAAAATTCCCAAAACACATTTGGAAGATGCTATTTGTTGCATAAAACAAGCTTCTGAGATGATGTGAATGTTCAGAAAGATCTTCCACCAATTAGAAATAGTTTTGAGTGCAGATGCTGAGTTACATTAATAGTTCAAGTAAAATCAGTCCCTCTGCAGAACCTATCATAGAGCACTTTGGTTCAGGTGGATTAAGAAATGGAACATTCAGTTCTATTTTATGGTTTCTTAATTCTTGATCTTAGTCCTCTCAACTGGCTACTGTCCTTGGGATATATTTTTTTGTTGTTGTTTGGTGAAATGTTTCTTCTATTTTGCAACACACATTTTAAAAATCTGCGTGCCTTTGTATTCTAAGGTATGGCCTGCACAAGAATGCTGTCTTGGACTGTTTCTCCTTTGTTGATTTTAATACCAGTTGCTAATTTCAGTCAAGTCTTGGGAATAATTGTTCTAAGGATATTAAGTTCCTACAGGTTTAATGGAAAGAGAAGGTGACTCAAAATACTGCCTCTAATGAGAACAGTTTGTGTAGTGAGCTCCACTCTACCAAATATTGGAGCTTCCATCTATTAGAGACCTGGCAAAGTCTCTCAAAACCTTCATGGTTTTCTGTTGTCCAAGTATTAAGTTGTGTTCTTGAGTACTTAGTTTCAATCTTTATCAATAAGCTTCACTGTGGACACTCATTTGAAGTGCAACTTTGTATTTAGTATTTAGCATTCACCTGTGGACTAATCAGAGGAGGCCTATCAAATCTGGGAATAAAGAGTATTGTAACAGCTGAAGTTTCATCAATGCCTGCATGTAAGTAGTACTTGGAGTATTCAATTATTAGCTTACTTGGTGACTTTCCTGACTGTGTTGCTGTTATAAGCATTTTTCAAGGTGGATTTTGTTTGAAGCTGCTGGGCCATAGGAGTCCATGTGAACTTCAGGATATGGCTTGCCACTTAAATCATTTAATATTTATAAAATACTGGCAGAGGATTAGCCTCCATGATGTTGAGTGGAAAGCAAAACTAAAAACTTGTATTTACATTTAGAAGCATCAAATGTGTAAGGATGTCTGTCCAGAAGGTTATTTGCACAAGTGAAGATCTTTCTCTACAGGAGTCATTAAGAATGTTAGTAAATGAAGACCATTGTAACTATGTAAGCTGCTCAATTAAAAGTTTCCCACAGACTTAGCACAAATTTTAGGTTTAGCTGACACCACTCTTGTGATGTGAGACATGGTCAACTTACAGAAAAAAGGAAAAGAGAAAAACTGTTCAGCATGGAATTAAAATTTAAATGCTAAATTTAAATAATGGCTCAACTGCTTACAATTGAACTGTAAGGTTGCAATGTTCCTTACTATTTTTTTGAAAAAACTTTTACAAGAAAATAATTGCTCAGAGAAATAATTCTAATGGTAATAATGTGATCTAACTCTGCTTGTCCTGCAGGTAAATTTCAGGTGATGATACAGAAGATGTAGAGCACATTCAAATCTGGGTATCTGCTTTACAAAGCCTTTGTATGTGGATTCAGTATCTTGGCTCAGTCTTGTATATAACATGTAAATTATAGCAGTGTGTAGTGCAATTCCAAAATATATAATAAATGTTCATCAAAATAACTTAACACTATCCTTGTATCTTGGTATGAAATTTATTCTATGCCAAAGTAATAATGTCCACATGGTAAAAACTGTGTACTCTACACATTCAGCAAAATATTTCAACAACCAAAAAAGCCTGGAAGACCAGAGGCAGAGTTTGAGAACAGAGAAAAATCCTGACCCCAAGACTAAATTTGAAAAAGAAACTAATGCGTATTTTGTTGCCCAGTGTGAACGCCCAACTGCTACCTTTTCCCATTCACTCTGAACTGGGAGGCACAGATTGCTTTTGTATTTCTTTGATGGAACTGTTGTGAGCCAACAGCTTACACATCATTAAAGATGTTAAGTGGAGAGGAATTCCATTTATAGTTTGGGCAGTGGAAGACAACTGTTTTTACATAATTCATCAGTTTCTCCTGTCCCTAAAATTAGCAGCTGTTCCTTTCATCAGAATGATTTATGCCTAAGGTCATCTATACTGGCCAAAGAAGAAAATTTATTCCACCTTGTTGTGCATAAACTCAATATTAATGTAATTGATTTTAATGGCTAGCTACTGTTTACTTCTGTAATGTACTACTCAAGAAGGAGTAATGTTTACATTTTACTGAAACAATTGTTTCAGTAACATGTTGGCTATAGTTGAACTGCTAAGCAGTGCTAAAGCTCAGGCACCAAAACTTGAAAAAACACATTCAGCCCTATCTTTGTAGATTCCTATAGTAAGGCTGCTGTTAAATAATATGGAGTGAGAAAATCCACAATGTTTAAGAAAAGTCTTTAAAATCCTTTAGTTTTATTTAAAAAGTCCTCAATAAGTTTGTTAGAAAAAGAATAATAATTTGTAATCTCAGACTTCACCTAATAGCAGTGTCCATAGATTACTCAGACTGTAGAAATTTCTAACTAGAATGTAGTTTACCAAATCAGGAGCTTGGCAGATGATGCTGGACACTTCAGTTATCACTTTATGATGATGGTGATGATGGTATTGGAGACACCGACAATCTCAGCTAAAACTCAGCTGAAGTAATTCACAGCTGTCCCAAATGAATTGATGTGAGGGTGTTCCGAAGAGATTGTGTAATACTTCAGGTCTGAACAGTGCAGTGTCTTGCTATTCACTCTGATAATGCAGTTTGTACTATGGCAATGCAAAATACTGGATGTTCTCAAAACAGCCTAGGAAGGCTCGTCAGCCAGGTCACGTTGATCGAAGTACCTAGGAATGAAGTGGAATATGGTAAGAAACCTCCAATGCAACATATTCCTTACTTCAAGTTGTCCGACCCATTGCTTTCTAGCTCATCTTTTAGTGTTGCTATCACAATTACGGCTTCATGGTTCAGGGGGCTCATCTTAAGAAAGGAATAAGCTTGCTTTACTCTTAGGTATATCCTAAATCCTTTCAGCTAAGTCTATTTGCTGCATTGGCCCAGGGTACTTTTACCGACTTTGACTTTTAAAAGGATTTAGGTTAGTACCAATAATCACGTTTATGCTGGACATACATTACTGGTTTGGGTGTATACGTGGCATTACCTGCTAACTAAGCAGATTATCAAGTTCAGAGCTGATATTTGTTCTTCATTCTTGCTCTCCTGGAAAAGAGATAAATATTACAACAATTCTTTTTTTATCTGTGTCAAACAGAGAAGCTGTTACATGCCATGTTATGTGTATTTCTAGTCTTTCCTTCATTCTCAAGCAAACTTAGGACATGAAAAATTAATTATTAAGACTTCTGAAAAATGATCCTCCTTACCTGCTAAATTCACCAAGTTCTCTGCACAGTTATATTAAATCTTACCTCCAGTGCCCTGACTTCTGAACATCGTCTTGCCAGTTGTCGAATAAGGGAATGAGCTTCAGGTAGCAAAGGTTTTTCAAGGCATGCCAACAGTGCATAAAGCCATCTACCCTGTGAGGATTCAAATAACAAAGTTTTAATTCTGAGCATTTCCTTGAAGATTCAAGCAATTCGTGTTATATAGAGCAGGACTGAAGTGTAGGTCTCAAAACAAAACTGCATTTAAGTGCTATATGCCATGGTTGAATATTGAAAACCACATTAGACACTACATGGTAGAGAGTTCTGTCTCTAGGTAAGTTTCTTATGAGCACTAGCCCTGGGTTTCCTGAAATTTTTTGAATGCTGGCCAAGATAAAAATTATTACAGCTAATGCTATTGTAGTCTGAAGGAAGGATTACTTTAGTAATATCTAAACATTATTACTTGGCTTTTAAGGTTTCATTTCACAATCAGTGAAAAAACATTCCTGAAGACTGAATGTATGAGCTCAGATCTTTGTGGAATTAGTGATTAGATCAACTTTAAGATTTGCACGACTGTGAAAATATGTCCTTTGAGTTTTACATCTCCAAATTCTACTGCATTCTTACAGACTTAATTTCTGGTACCAGTCTAAATTCATAATTTAATCACAGTGTCTAGTGGCCTTCATTCTGGGACCTAACCTAAAAGTCAATGTGCACATTCTCTGCAACATACATACTGGCTAAAAAGATAAGAGTCTTCTACAGGAAAGAACAGAACATGAAAGGTCTTAGAGTGACAGAAAAAAAAAAATAGTGAAACTATACTAAGCATCATGTAATTTTTCATTACTTTTTTTGAATTGTGGTACTGAAGGAGATGAGATGCATCCACCAAGGTCTTCTGTAGATATGGTGCCATTACACAGCTGGTCAGTCTAGTTATGGCCAAACTCCATGCCAACATAGTCTGTCAATAAGGAGTTCTTAATAGGTTTGATTTGTCACCACATGAATGCAGCTAAGCTTTCTGGCCTGTGCTGCATGTGGAAAGATTAAATGTGTCTTTGCCAGCACACTGAAATGCGCCTCCAAACTAAATTGGAGGAGTTGGTAAATAGTGTGGAGCACTCTGACAGAACCAAAGCTGCTGTGACTCTTTCCTTTTCTAAACTCATCAAGCCTCATGGCTTAAGTTAGTGGGGCGAGTGACACAAAGGGAAGGAGTTTGGGCAGTACTCTTTATGTCTGTATCTGTTAGGTCTGGAAGGGGCTTCAGCTGGTCTGTAAGCCCGAAGTGTAAGTTAGCTGAAGAACAAACTGATAACAGCCGTGTTTACCCCTGAAAGGAATTTCACCAAGGTCGCTGGCATGGAAACCGAGGAGAGGAGAGTGAGATAAACAACCTGCAGCTGGAAGAAGTGTGCTTGGAAAAGTTTTGTGAATGTTGGTTGAAAACTGTGGTGGAGACTTTTTGTGTCAATGAACGTTGTGTTTATTTTTTGAGACCAATGAGTGGAGTGTAAACTTTGTTAAGTGTATAAAGACATCATGCAGTGAGATAATAAACAGAAGCCTTCTGAAGATTCTACTGTGACACTGCGTGTCGTGACCGTCGCAACAACGACATCTGGTGGTGCCGAATGTGATCTGCGGGCTGTAGGAGCGAGGTACAGCCGGCGGGACGGGAACCCAGCGAAGCAGAGAGTAGCGGGGCGAAGCTGCTTGGTCCGGACCTGATTAATTTTGACACCTGGGGTACAGGTGAGCCGCTGGGGATATAATGGGAAATAATTTATCAAGTGAAGAAGAAATTGTTTTATCTACATGGAAAGCTTTGTTGAAAAGAAAAGGTATTAAGACCTCTGACTATGCCCATTGTAGCGTGTTATTGTGGGCAAAGTCACAAGATTTTGAGACTAATGTAAGTACTGCCTTTAGTGTTAGAGCATGGAAGGAAGTTGGGGACAGACTATGGGACGTGATGTTTAAAGGGGACAAGGTGGCTGCAGATCTGGCTACCACTTGGAGATTGCTTTATGAGATGTTAAAAGAATGGAAAAAAGAGTAGACAGGATAAGAGGGAGCAGGAGGTGGAAGAAGAATCACAGCAAGAAACTGAAGTTAATGGGGAACAACAGAAAAGTGAGGTTCAGCTTGAGAATGGGTTTTTCCCTGAAGTAGAGCCTGCTGGAGCTACTTCTGCTGAGTTTTCTCCAGGGTCTACTGTTGCAGGAAACAAACAACAAACTGATAATGCCTCTTGGTATCTGTCCCCAAAAAACTATGTTAAGCCTCCTGTGTACTTCTCCCCTGTGTAGCAGCTAGCTGAATTAAGTGCCAAGTCAAAATATGTTACTCCTCCACAGCAGTTAGATGTAATGATTTTACAGGAGAAACAAATTGAGAACAAGCCAAGCTGTCTGCCCTCCAGTCCCCCCCCAAACTGCATAAACAAATGAAATCATTAACGCAGTATCTTCCACTGCTTAGCAGTGATAATGAAGATGATGAAATAAATGCCAGTGACCAGAAAATCTGAACTGCTGCATGGATCTGTTTGTGGCAAATCCTGTAATAGATCTAAGCCTGCTGCTCCTTGGACTTTACCTCCTTGCCAAGTGACTCCTCGACAGCCTCTACAATTTCGGGAGCATGTTAAAAAGAAACCAGCTGAAGTGGGGGATTGGGATTTATTAGAAAAAATAGGTCCACTACAAATGTTGGAAATGCAGAGTGCTGCTTGTAATGAGCCTATGGCCTTTCCTGTTTTTAAAGCAGCTCCTAATTCAGGACAAAATGATTGCTATCACATTTTTGCATGGAAGTTCGTGCAAGACCTCCAGGCAAAGGCAGCTAAATATGATATTCTTCAGAAGTAATGCAATTAATTTGTGTTATTAATGCTGATGTGCTTGCTCCATATGATATTATGCATCTTACTACAATTTTGTTTCACCCAGAACAATATGGTGTGTTTCAAAATACCTGGAGACAATTATCTGAAAAAACAGCTTTGAATAACATGCAATTATGTCAGCAGGATCCCCGTCACACCGTAGGAGTTTATGCCTTGTTAGGCAATGGACTTTTTTCAAATCCAGATTTACAGGCAAGATGGGACCCTCTAATTCTGGCACAGGCTCAACAATTAGGTATGAGTGCTTTAATTAAAACAATGGAAATTGCAGCTCTCAAACAGAGATATGTTACTATACAGCAAGGGATAGAGGAACCTTTTTTGCAATTTGTGTAAAAGGTTGCTGCAGCTATTGAGAAATAAGTAGATAATGAAAAATTGAGACAAATTCTATGCAAACAATTGGCTAGAGATAATGCAAATGAAGACTGCTGAAAAATTATTGAGTCTTTGCCAGGAGATCCCTCTTTAGCTGATACTGTAATTGCTTGTTCAAAAGTTGGCACAGTTGAACATAAAATGGCTGCTTCGGCAGCAGTCTTAAGGCCTCCACAAAAATGTTTGACTTGCGGAGAACAAGGGCATTTAAAGACACAATACCCACAAAATGATGAACGAGAAGTAAAATCTGTGATAAATCCAGGCAATAAAGTGAATTGTAATCATTGTGGTAAACTGGGACATTATGCTAAACAATGCAGATCAAAATATCATGCAAATGGACAGCAACCACAAGGCCTCCCAGCACTGCAAAGCTATCCATTTGTGAACAATACTCGGGCCACAAATGGCTCCACAGGGATTGATTTACCCACCACCGACACAATGGCCATTTTGACAAGACAAATATGTAAAGTGTCTCTTGATGCCTGTGGTCCCACAGGACAAGGTTTGAGTTGCCTTTTTAGTGGGGAAATCTAGTAATACTATTCAAGGTATTAATGTACGTTTAGACATTATTGATTCTGATTGTTTGGGACAAATTCATGCTATGGTATTGGTCAGTGAACCTCCAATTATTGTTCAAAAAGGAACTTGTATTGCTCAACTTGTTCCTTTTGTGAGTTGTGTTCCAAATGCAGTGAACCGGAGTTGTGGTACAGGAGGTTTTGGATCTACAGGAGCACCTCAGATATTTTGGACTCAAAAAGTCAACACCTGGAAAAACAATGCATTGTCAGTGTTGAGGGATATCATCCAGAGACCGTAACAGTAACAGGTTTGATGGACACGGGACCATATGTATATTATATGTAACTATAATTTCACTTTTTTTTTGGCCTCAATCGTGGCCCCTCACTCAAGCAGGTTTTGGAGTCATTGGGTTGGGTGGTTCAACTGTAGGTAGTTATCTGCTATTGTGATTAATGTAAAACATCCTGAAGGCCGACAAGCTAACATCAGGCCTTATGTCACCAATGCCCCACATATTTTATGGGGATGAGACTGTTTATTCCAATGGGGTGTCAAAATCACTACGGATTTTTAATAGGGGCCACTGTGATGCCGGGCTTTAAAGGTCCAGTTGTAACCTTGACGTGGTTGACAGACAAACCTGTCTGGATTGATCTGTGGCCCCTCCCTACTGAAAAGCTTATTGCCCTGCAAGAATTAGCAGCAGAACAACTGCAAGCTGGACATATTGAAGAATCATTTAGCCCACGGAATACCCCTGTTTTTGTAATAAAAAAGAAATCAGGAAAATGGAGACTTTTACATGATTTACGGCNTTAGCCCACGGAATACCATTGTTTTTGTGATAAAAAAGAAATCAGGAAAATGGAGATTTTGCAGGATTTACAGCAGATAAATGCTGTGATGGCCACAATGGGAGCTTTACAATCAGGCCTTCCAACACCCACAATGATCCCATAGGGACGGGAAATAATCATCATCAACTTAAAAGATTGCTTTTTTACCATTCCATTGGCTGAACAAGATAAGGAAAAATCTGCTTTTACTGTGCTCTCTTTAAATGATGCTGAACCTAACAAAAGGTATCAATGTAAAGTTCTTCCTCAAGGAATACGAAATTCCCCAACTATTTGTCAATGGTTTGTGGTGCAGGCCTTATCAAAGGTGTGAGAGCAATTTAGTAATTGTTATTGCTATCACTATATTGTTGGTGTCTGAAAATAGACAATTATCAGCTCTTGAACAATGTGCTATAACAAATTTGAAAACTTTTGGTTTAGTTATTGCCTCAGAGAAAGTACAGAAACAGATGCCTTGGAAATATTTGGGGTCGATAATAACCAATACCCAGATTGTGCCTCAACCTGTAGAATTAGACATTGAAGTTAAAACTGTTACTGATGTACAGAAATTGGTTGGTGCAATAGGTTGGATTAGGTCATACTTAGGGATAACTAATCATCAAATGCAACCTTTGTTTGAATTATTGTCAGGGATCACTTCCTCTACTGATGAGAGACATTTGACTGCTGCAGCAAAGGTGGTCATAGAAGTTGTTGAATTAGCTTTGATATGCAAATTTGTTAACTAGATAGACACTTCTGTTGGTGTGCAATTATTTATTTTAAAAGATTATGAAATACCATGTGGAATATTGTGTCAATGGAATGATGACTGGGAAGATAAATTGCGTATTTTAGAATGGATATTTTTGTATTTCAGATCTTGAAAAACAGCTCCAGGACTTTATGAACTTTTGCTGAGGNTTCTCAAAATAATCATGAATTGCAATCTGCTTTATCTTATTTTACAGGCCAAATAACGTATCATTTACCTTCTCATCCTATTTTGACTTTGACTAGGGATATTCCTTTCCAGGGGAAACAAATCTGTTCTCCTGTTCCAGTGGAAGGTATAACAGTTTTTACAGATGGATCAGGGAAAACTGGAAAAGCTGCTGTAGCCTGGAAAAAGGATGATCATTGGGAATATGAAGTGATGATTGAACAAGGGTCTCCTCAATTGGTTGAACTTTGTGCTGTACTTTTGGCATTTACTTTATTTTCTAATCCTGTAAATATAGTTACTGATTTTGTTTATGTTGCTAATTTAGTTAAACATTTAGATCAAGCTGTGTTAAAATAATATAAAAGAGAAACCATTATTTGTCATGTTGCTGAAATTATGGACTGCTATTTGTAATCAAAAGCATTCCTATTTCATTATGCATATTCGTAGTCATACATTGCTACCTGCATTTTTTGTTGAAGGTAATGCTTATGTGGATTCCCTTGTGGCTGCTATGGTACTCAAAATGGTACTTAATGTGTTACAGCAGGCTGTTTTATCTCATCAAGTTTTTCATCTAGGTGCTCAGGCATCACATTAACAATTTAAGTTATCACACAGCGAAGCAAATTCAATTATTTGTTCTTGTCCTGATTGTCATATGACTCATATTTCACAATATTATGGTACCAACCCTAGAGGTTTACTCCCTTAGCAAGAATGGCAAACTGATGTTACAAAAATGCCTGAATTTGGTAATTTAAAGTATGTTCATGTTATAATTGATACTTTTTCTCATGCCATGGTTGCATCAGCATTTGCAGGTGAAAAAGCTTGGGATGTTATTTGTCATTTTTGCCATGTCTTTTCTATTCTAGGTGTTCCATCACATATAATGATGGCTAATGGCCTGGCATATGTTTCAAAAAAACTGCCAACATTTTTCTGTGCTTGGGGTGTTGATCATTCTACTGGTATTCCCCATACTCCAATAGGTCAAGCAATTATTGAACACGCTCATGGGGTTTTGAAGCGCCAGGTTCAAAAACAAAAAGGGGGAATGCAAAGGGAGCCACCTCAAGTAGGATTAGATAAAGCTGTTTGTGTGTTAAACTTTTTGCATCCTTTACCTGACTCACAATTGTCTCCTATATTTTATCATTTTTCTTCTTTGAATTCCAAACAGCCAAATTTTCACAAAAATATTAAGGTAGGGGTTAAGGATTTAATTACTAGAATGTGGACTGGCCCAGTGGAATTAATAACGTAGGGAAGGGGATATGCCGGTGTTTGACAGAGAATGGCCCTCGTTAGGTTTCTGCTTGTTGTGTTAAGCCTTACCTGGAGTACACAGGAAGGAACAGGATGGATGGTCCCACAACTGAAGCAGAATGTGTGGGTGACACTGGCCATCAGGTGGATTGAAGCATGGACCCTCAAAGAGCATGTTGTGAAGATGATAATTCAGGGCAAAGCAAATG
>VYZR01126350.1:33448-46020 GCA_013400675.1 Oxylabes madagascariensis
AGACAGGCAAATAAATGTTATTATCCTCATTCTACAAACACATTGATTAAGTGACTTACCTAAAGGCCACACATCAATTTCAATGTCAGTGCCAGGATTAGCACGGAGAAACTTCTGCATTGCAGACACGGAAAAAAGTGATTGATATTATCAAGCCCACCCCCCTCCAGAAACAAACAATCATTTTTCAGCTGTGTAGTCAAATATCATTTACCCTCCTCACATCCCCCATGTGTTTTGTCCACCTCAAGCTGCTCCCTGATGATGGCTCAGAATGGTTCCTAAATATGTCTTTAACATGGGAAGCTTTTCTATCTGTCTCCTACTTTTAACACAAGGGTTGGAAAGCACTGCCTGGAGAACCTGTGAAACTCCCACAGTGGTGGCTGAGCCTATGGAGGCAGAAGGCAAGGGAAGGGAAGGGGACAAGGGGCTCATGCTGCTCTCCAAAAGGCAGTGTGAAGATGAGTAATGATAAGAGGAAGCAGCAGGAGCGGGATCAGATAGAAATTAGGATGATCTTTTACAGTCTCAGTTTATGAGATTTTTTGCTTCTCCAACGAAGGAAATTTTCAATTTTAAGGCACAATTCTCTTTTGTACTGCTGTTGTAGCTACTTTTTGGAAATTGTGGTAGTTGCATTGGTAACACTGGAAGCTGAATCCAGCTCTAAAACACAGTAGCATCTCTAGTCCTCAGTCTGCTGAGCTGTTGGGGAAATTGCTCTGTTTTAAAGCCCCTTCCTTTGAATTTGAAAGGAGTTTTGGATTTGATCTCTGTTATCTGGTTTAGACAGGCTGTATCTATTCAACACCTAACTGATGATTACAGACCTTGCTGCCTGCATGAAGCTATAAGCAGTAATATTACAACATGAAAAAATCTGTTAAGCATTACTATGTGTCTAAATGGGAAAATCTGCTCTGCTTACAGGCAGTTATTTCTAAGGAAAAATATATGGTGGCTGTATTTCTTTCCCCTCCAGAATAGATCTTCCTACCTGGAAAAACAAACAAAACAGGGAAACTCAGGACAGCACTCCTAACAGCTAATTAAGGCTGTCGGTGTGTGAGGGTGGCAACATTTTGTTCTAATTTAGGTACAGGTCATGCGATCTTCTTGAATCAGCTTCTAAATGTGGCCAAAAAAAATCAAAATAACTGTAAATCTTTTGAACCACAGTGGTTTAGTTCCTCAGCAGATTCACAAAGCTACCATTAGAGCCCAGAGTGTCATCTGCCGACACCTGAATTTGACCTAGTCATTGAAGCTGATCCTGTGACAACGTCTGAAAGCTGATAGTTGAAAAATTGTTGAGCATTTATGATAGATACTGGTATTTCAGAGCAGACTCCCAGGCAATGAATTATATTCTTAATAAGCAGACATCACAAAGTCAAATTTAGAAGTAGAATTTGAGCTAGTTGCCAAATTTTTAACTGAAGGTCATTTCTTCCTTTTATTATTTTTTTTAAACCATGTGCATGTTCACACAAGAAATGTGTGAACTTACCTTCAAATTACCTCAAATATTAACCATATGAATTATACATATGCCTTTTTCTGACTTCTAAAAGATTATTTCTTGCATAAAACTAACATCATTCAATTTATTGCTTGTGACTCACCTGTAGATTGCAGTATCAGAATTATTCAATGGGTTTATGCCTGTCAGAATTTTATATTAGCTCCATTATTCACTAACAGAAAAAAAATATATTAAAAAAAGGGCATCTTTTAACATGAATGCTTAAGCGTGGGTGTTTTCTTGTCACTTCATTGGCTTGTCTTCTGTGCACTTCTAGTCCTCACTCTTCCACCTCAGAATTATTAAGGTGTCATATGTAGAAGTGATACGTCTAGCTGCATTAAACTGTGATAGAGGGTTAATCTTGCATAGGGAAAAAGCAAAACATGGCTGGATGGCCAAAGATATGATTATGTGTTCTGAAGCTTGATAAATATTGTATCATGCCACAATTTAAGATGCTCAAGGGCTTCACAACCTTAATTGCGTTTTAATCATGGCAACTCTGTTCAATTATGTACTTTGGCTTCTTCCAAAATAAAGCACTTCAGTCTTTGAACAGATATTATGGTACATCTCATCTGCATGGCTCCTGCCCTATTTTCTTCAGGGGTAGTTCTGGGTGCTGAGAAATGCAAACCAAAGGCTTCTGCTTTGGGAGAAAAACAGCCTAACTGAAAATACCATCAGGACTATAGCAAGAGGAAATAATATGGCAAACAATAAAATAACAGAAGAGAGTGTTTTCTTGAAAATGAGGCTTTCTCTTTAGCTTGAATGTTCTGCAGAGCCAGTAGCACCTAGTGTTTCCTGAAATGCATTACACTGCACAGTGGGAACCTCATTTGAGGTTTATCCTTAGCTAACACCACAAACATCACAGTTGAAAAGGAGGTTTTTCTTATAGTTCTTTCTGTCTCGTAATTTATTTTACTGAGCATCTCATAAACTCCCTTCTTCCTCCTTGCTAGGAGAAATTAATGATTTTGACTAGGCATTTCAAATTAAATCTACTAAAGCACTTATAAACATAGCATGCCTATGTCTTCTGAAACTTTTAACACTCTCTGTGTCTTTGATGAAACTTCTTGCATTATTTAGAGTCACAGGCACAATTAGTGTTTGGATTATGATTTTAGTCATTTTTTTAATTCTCTGTATTTATTTCTGTGGTGTGGTTGTTTATGTCTCCAGTGAATTGATAATACTTCAGCATTTTGAGTTTTTTTGGCTCAGTTTTCTTACTCATAGTTGCACAGATAACTTGTGTCTTTCATTCACTTCCAGAAGTCCATTCATTATTTTAATAAATACTTCAAATCAGAGATAAAATTAAATGAATTATTCAGCCGTGCTTTGAAAAGAAATTAAAATGATTGGTGAATATAAAGTCTGGGGCAGAAAGCCTTATTTTCACTTTAAGGAGCCACTGCAAACAAAAGTATTGTGTTTGTCCAGAAGCACAACTTGTGCAGGAATTCTTAGTGAAATTCTCTTTGCTTCTCATGTGGGAGAAGTCAGGCCTGGCTGATCAAAACCCTCCCTTGTGGCCTTAAAAGTCTCTGATGAATTTTGAAGCGTTAGATCAATGATATGTTATCTTTGTTTCAAAAGAACAATCCTCTGTGATCATTACTGCTGTGCTAGCTGATCATTTTAAATTAACATAACACAAAACAATTTCACAAAATCAATTCATATTCTTCTCTCCAGAGCTCTAAATTGAAATGTGGGAAAAGAGGAAAGAGAAACTGGGTATATGAAGGAATAAGGTGCCTTACATTTCCCAACCAACAACTCTGTTGTGGGTTGACCATGCCTGGAGACCAGGACACTCTTTCACACTGAAGCCACTCTTTCACTCCCCTCCTCACCTGGACAGGGGAAAGAAAATATAACTAAAGGTTCATGGATTGGGTTAAGGACAAAGAGAAATCACAAACTGGTCACTGTCATTGGCAAAAGCAACTCGACTTGGGGAAATTGGTTTGATTTATTGCCAATCAAATCAGTGTAAGATTGTCTCCCTTCCATGGGAGACAGTCCTCTATAGTCTTCTCCAATGTGAGTCCTTCCCATGGGTTCCAGTCCCTCAGGAACCTGCTGCCCCAGCATGGGTCCCCTGTGGGGCCACAAGTCCTGCCAGAAAACCAACTCCAGCACAGGCTCCTCTCTCCACAGGGTCACTGCCAGAGCCCTGCTCCAGTATGGGCCTCTCATGGAGTGTACAGCTTCCTCCAGCATCCTCCTGCTCTAGAGTGGATCCTCCCTGGGCTGTGGGTGGATCTCTGCATCCCTGTGCCCTCCCTGGGCTGCAGGGGCACACACAGCTGCCTCACCATGGTCTCACCGGGGGCTGCAGAGGGATCTCTGCTCCGGTGCCCGGAGCACCTCCTGCCCCTCCTTCTGCACTGACCTTGGTGTCTGCAGGGCTGTTCCTTTCACACATCCTCACTCTCCTCTCTGGCTGTCATTGTACACATTTTTCCCCCCTTCTTAAATATGTTATCCCCAAGGCACAGTCACTGTCACTGGGGGACTCAGCCTTGGTCAGTGATGGGTCCATCCTGCAGCCACCTGGAATTGGCTCTGCTGGACACGGAGGATCTTCTGGCAGCCTCTCACACAGAAGCCACCCCTGTAGCCCTCCCTGCTATCAGAACTTGGCCAACCCAATACACCCTCCATTATCTCGTGGTGCTTTTCAAATAAATGATTTCATGTGACCCACAGCTTCTGAAGGGAGTTGAAGGTTATTGCGTTCCATTCATTTCCAAGTAGATTGGATACTAAAAATAAAAAGTAATGACTCAGAGCTTACCTCTCCTGAATCTGGAGCTGAAATGGTAAATATTTAATGAGGGAAACTCTTTCCCAAAGTTTTGTTCTTCTTTGTCCTTCCCTGTAATAAAAAGCAAAATTAATTTCTGAGCACATAGCTGTCGAGGTACCACACTCATGGATAATCACGTTCCATAGTATAGATGCACAATCCCCATCCTGCAAAAACCTGTGAGGATGAGAATAGCCCAAACAAAAAAAATGAGAAAATAATTGAAAAAAAGTCACCCATCAGATATACAATCTTTTCTTTCATGTAATGCAATGGCTAAATGGACTGAAAAAGCCTGTTACCATATACTTTACTGTCTAAATATCACTGGAACATTTACGAACAAAATATACATATGCATTATGCAGATTAGAGTAGCTATATTTAAATATATATATAACATATATATATAAAATTACTATTCATGTACTTGGGAGCAGAGGGCACAGTGTAGCATTTGTCCTGTAGCTTGCTTCTCAAACAAGAAAAAAGGCAAAGGCATAAGGCTGACAGTCCTTGTGCCTTCCTTGCAAGGTCTGAATAGGGGAATATAATTTGTTTCTAATTCTCTTTGTTAAAAGACTTTAACTAGAAGAAAAACCTATTAGGAGGAAACAGATGATGCTTTGTGCATAACCAAGTGAACAAAGGAATCTTTTTACCAGGATCCATCATCTCAAGGAGACGCTGCAGCTCCTTTGGAAAATTTCTCTCAGAATAGCACAATATCTTTGGCTCAAGGTAAGAGATAAATAAGGGTGTGCCAGCAGGGAGAAGTGTGAATAGGGAGTACAAGGGAGCAAGTACGAATAAAATTGCCGAGCTGGATATTTCAGCTCCCTCTCCAATCATCTTCCCACACTGTCAGATCCACACAGGCTTCTGCTCAGATCCTTGGTCTCTGAACGATTTCAAAGACACTTTTTTTTTTCCCTAAGATGGGAAAATAATATTTTCAGAAAGTAGCTGACATAGAAACAGCAAGTCTCCACAAATCTTTATTGATCCTAACAGCTCCCTGCCAAAAGCAAATGCACAAACCGTAGGCACCACAAGTCCAAAGGAGTTCTAAAAGCAAACTACACGTAGGAAATAGCAAGGGTGTTCTCTGGGTCTCACCGCTCCATGAGGATAGCGTCAGCTGGGCTGGGGATAATCTCAGTTCAACAGCCCCTGGGGCTCAGACTGCCTGTCCTGCTTCCTACCTGGCCTTCCCATGGCAGCACAGCCCCGGTGGAGCCTTGGCAGGGAAGGTGTGCTCAGATAGCTCAGGACGTGCACACAGCTCAGGAGAGGAGAGTGCCCTTCGTGTGTTAATCCAGCCTGCAGAACTCAGCAGAATCATACCAACTAAGCTGTACCCTCAAAATCCTCCACTCACACATAAACTGATTTTCCCTTTTGCTCCATCAGTGTTGTAAGAAATTACCATTGTCCTTTTGCTGTGCCAAGCACAAGAAAATTTCTCCTGCCAGTGGAATGAAGACAGAGATTCCTGTCTTTCAAGAAGCAACTAACAGAGTACATCACCAGTAAAAGACAAAATGCGTGTACACAGATACTGAAGATCNTTTGTTTCAAAAGAACAATCCTCTGTGATCATTACTGCTGTGCTAGCTGATCATTTTAAATTAACATAACACAAAACAATTTCACAAAATCAATTCATATTCTTCTCTCCAGAGCTCTAAATTGAAATGTGGGAAAAGAGGAAAGAGAAACTGGGTATATGAAGGAATAAGGTGCCTTACATTTCCCAACCAACAACTCTGTTGTGGGTTGACCATGCCTGGAGACCAGGACACTCTTTCACACTGAAGCCACTCTTTCACTCCCCTCCTCACCTGGACAGGGGAAAGAAAATATAACTAAAGGTTCATGGATTGGGTTAAGGACAAGGAGAAATCACAAACTGGTCACTGTCATTGGCAAAAGCAACTCGACTTGGGGAAATTGGTTTGATTTATTGCCAATCAAATCAGTGTANGAAATTGGTTTGATTTATTGCCAATCAAATCAGTGTAAGATTGTCTCCCTTCCATGGGAGACAGTCCTCTATAGTCTTCTCCAATGTGAGTCCTTCCCATGGGTTCCAGTCCCTCAGGAACCTGCTGCCCCAGCATGGGTCCCCTGTGGGGCCACAAGTCCTGCCAGAAAACCAACTCCAGCACAGGCTCCTCTCTCCACAGGGTCACTGCCAGAGCCCTGCTCCAGTATGGGCCTCTCATGGAGTGTACAGCTTCCTCCAGCATCCTCCTGCTCTAGAGTGGATCCTCCCTGGGCTGTGGGTGGATCTCTGCATCCCTGTGCCCTCCCTGGGCTGCAGGGGCACACACAGCTGCCTCACCATGGTCTCACCGGGGGCTGCAGAGGGATCTCTGCTCCGGTGCCCGGAGCACCTCCTGCCCCTCCTTCTGCACTGACCTTGGTGTCTGCAGGGCTGTTCCTTTCACACATCCTCACTCTCCTCTCTGGCTGTCATTGTACACATTTTTCCCCCCTTCTTAAATATGTTATCCCCAAGGCACAGTCACTGTCACTGGGGGACTCAGCCTTGGTCAGTGATGGGTCCATCCTGCAGCCACCTGGAATTGGCTCTGCTGGACACGGAGGAAGCTTCCAGCAGCTTCTCACAGCAGCCACCCCTGTAGCCCTCCCTGCTATCAGAACTTGGCCAACCCAATACACCCTCCATTATCTCGTGGTGCTTTTCAAATAAATGATTTCATGTGACCCACAGCTTCTGAAGGGAGTTGAAGGTTATTGCGTTCCATTCATTTCCAAGTAGATTGGATACTAAAAATAAAAAGTAATGACTCAGAGCTTACCTCTCCTGAATCTGGAGCTGAAATGGTAAATATTTAATGAGGGAAACTCTTTCCCAAAGTTTTGTTCTTCTTTGTCCTTCCCTGTAATAAAAAGCAAAATTAATTTCTGAGCACATAGCTGTCGAGGTACCACACTCATGGATAATCACGTTCCATAGTATAGATGCACAATCCCCATCCTGCAAAAACCTGTGAGGATGAGAATAGCCCAAACAAAAAAAATGAGAAAATAATTGAAAAAAAGTCACCCATCAGATATACAATCTTTTCTTTCATGTAATGCAATGGCTAAATGGACTGAAAAAGCCTGTTACCATATACTTTACTGTCTAAATATCACTGGAACATTTACGAACAAAATATACATATGCATTATGCAGATTAGAGTAGCTATATTTAAATATATATATAACATATATATATAAAATTACTATTCATGTACTTGGGAGCAGAGGGCACAGTGTAGCATTTGTCCTGTAGCTTGCTTCTCAAACAAGAAAAAAGGCAAAGGCATAAGGCTGACAGTCCTTGTGCCTTCCTTGCAAGGTCTGAATAGGGGAATATAATTTGTTTCTAATTCTCTTTGTTAAAAGACTTTAACTAGAAGAAAAACCTATTAGGAGGGAACAGATGATGCTTTGTGCATAACCAAGTGAACAAAGGAATCTTTTTACCAGGATCCATCATCTCAAGGAGACGCTGCAGCTCCTTTGGAAAATTTCTCTCAGAATAGCACAATATCTTTGGCTCAAGGTAAGAGATAAATAAGGGTGTGCCAGCAGGGAGAAGTGTGAATAGGGAGTACAAGGGAGCAAGTACGAATAAAATTGCCGAGCTGGATATTTCAGCTCCCTCTCCAATCATCTTCCCACACTGTCAGATCCACACAGGCTTCTGCTCAGATCCTTGGTCTCTGAACGATTTCAAAGACACTTTTTTTTTTCCCTAAGATGGGAAAATAATATTTTCAGAAAGTAGCTGGCATAGAAACAGCAAGTCTCCACAAATCTTTATTGATCCTAACAGCTCCCTGCCAAAAGCAAATGCACAAACCGTAGGCACCACAAGTCCAAAGGAGTTCTAAAAGCAAACTACACGTAGGAAATAGCAAGGGTGTTCTCTGGGTCTCACCGCTCCATGAGGATAGCGTCAGCTGGGCTGGGGATAATCTCAGTTCAACAGCCCCTGGGGCTCAGACTGCCTGTCCTGCTTCCTACCTGGCCTTCCCATGGCAGCACAGCCCCGGTGGAGCCTTGGCAGGGAAGGTGTGCTCAGATAGCTCAGGACGTGCACACAGCTCAGGAGAGGAGAGTGCCCCTCGTGTGTTAATCCAGCCTGCAGAACTCAGCAGAATCATACCAACTAAGCTGTACCCTCAAAATCCTCCACTCACACATAAACTGATTTTCCCTTTTGCTCCATCAGTGTTGTAAGAAATTACCATTGTCCTTTTGCTGTGCCAAGCACAAGAAAATTTCTCCTGCCAGTGGCATGAAGACAGAGATTCCTGTCTTTCAAGAAGCAGCTAACAGAGTACATCACCAGTAAAAGACAAAATGCGTGTACACAGATACTGAAGATCAGCGTGATACAAAACTCACTTTGGCATCAGGTGTGATAACCAGAGCTAGCTGATGTTCAGCTCCTGAAGCTGAATTGCCAGAGTAATCTCCTTCAAAGATATCTTAAGAACATCTGCGCTCACTCACCTGCAGGTCACATATTGTAGAGGTATGTTATGGATGATGTCAAGGCTATTCTTCAGATTTTGATTTTTTTTCCCCTCAAGTATACTACAACTGGAATTGTAATGATTCGCTCTGGTTCAGATCTGTTCTAAAAGCTAAACTTGCATCTAGGATTAGATTTTAGTTTAAGTTCTACAGCAGACATAAAAAACAAGCCATGAAGTTCACAAAGAGATCTGGATTTCCTTAAAATCACAAATGATTGAATATTTTTGAGATTATTTCTGGTTCAAATCTAGGGGTATTCCCTAGAAAATTCTTGTACCTGACAAATGCATTTTCTCAGTAACTTGGACTGCAAGTTTTCCTTCCTTTTTGCTTTCCAAATTCTGTCGAGGTGAAACAAACATGAATAAACTCTTCAAAAAGAGATAAAATGTAATTTTTTTCTAACAAATGCATTTGCACCATGAGACTCAGGATGCTTTGGGAAGGCTGAGTGGATGAAAGCCGCACTTTTTAATTAACTGGCTGTTTTACCAAGGCATGGTAGGAAAACAAGATGTTTACATGCTTAACTTTTCTAACACGTATTTCTCTGCAGTTGGAGGAGGGCAAGAGGTAGCTTGGAGAGTGTTAGAAAGACCCAAGAGGAACAATCTTAATGGAACACTTATAGCTTCATTTTACCCATCAAATGATGCCAGCCTAGGTTATGGCTGTTGGATCTGTATTCTTTGGCTAGGAATCTAACATTTAATTTCTTTAATCTCTCCCAAGACAGAGTAATGATGTTACCAAACCCTTCCAAACCTTGTGAGCTACTCACAACAATATTATTAGTGTTATTACTTTTACTCTTCTTTACAAAAAATGGGCAATTTGGGAGTCCAGGCACGAAAGTCAAAGTGTCAGAGATACTCAGGGGTGCTGCTATCTGTTTCCTTCTGAAGGCTCAACAGCCACTGCTTGAGCTGAAGAGAAGACTGGTTTTTGTATTCCCAGATGGAAAATTTTCATTCATGCTAATTACATAGTGTGCATGGCTCCAGGTTACAGCAAGTCACATATCACTCATAGTCTATTGTTGATTGTTTTTATTGTTTAGCTGTTTGAAAATCTGTGTGTCTAAGAGAGATGCAACACCTTTTGGAAGATCCTTTTGCAACACCAGCCATTCAAGTAAGTGACACTGTGCCTCATTATCCTTGTGCAAAATCAGAGAAAAAGGATGAAATTATTTTACGAAATTTTACAGCAGAACAGGCAAAGAACCCAATCCTTCCGTCCTCCCTCCCAGCAGACTCCCACTTGCCCTGTCCCCTGGACCAACCTGAGGACAAGCTGGGTAGCTACAGGCTTGCTGAAGTGCATTTGTTTGCATTGTCTTGTCAGGAATTTAATTTCACAAAGCCACGTGCTACCAACACAAGCGTGTCATTGCAATTTAACATGCATTTTGTTGGCATGTTCTATATCTCATTAAAGTCTCATCCCCTTAGCCAATACCATATGCTACTCATGTGTAGCAAAGCTCTTAAATGTAATGAAAGAGGTATAATTGCAGTAGAGAAATGAGCTGCTGACCAGCAACCTATAGATATCCCAATTCTGCCGCACCACTGAAAGAAACAATATTGCAAGAGCAAACCTCTAACATTGTCTTGCAGGAAAAAACTATTGGGCTTAGAGATGCTCTTCAGTCATTCCACTGTCATTACAGCATTCTCAGACCACCAGACAGAGCTGTGTCAATGTGTAGGGCAAAGATCAATTTCAAACTTTGTTTCTTTCAACTGAGAAGAAAGTTATACCATGCTGAACATCTCTGTTTTCAAAAATACTAACTAAAGTTAAAATGTTCTGAAAGCAGTTTGAGACCATTAAGCCACCTTTTAAACCTGTTGATAGGTTTTCTTTCTCCTGGATTTTTATCGCTTTTGAGTGACTACAGGAATTTTGGCTGTTTTTCTGACAATGTTTTTAAAAACTGATACTTTTAAAGGATTAATATGTTAGTCATTAAAAGTTTCATTTAGTCATTATAAATTATAACTAGTCATTATAAAACAAAAATAAAAGAACTAGTGGTGATAGAGATTAATCAGGTTCTGCCCTCAGATGTGTGAAGATAATTATGACAAATCGATGTGTAAAGCAACTAGATTAGGTAACAAACCAAGTTTAGACACAAGACCAGGAGGACAGGCTACTCAGAATGGCTGCTGATGCCAACATCTGTTATTTTGCTGTTGGGAGCACTCACCTGCCCCAGGAACTGGTTTGAGCCTGTGCTGGCTACAGCCACCCAACCCGAAAGACAAATCTTTGCGGGTCACTGTCAATGGGAGTTCCAATTAAACAAAGGCAACTTTTACCCCTTCAGTATTAACAACAGCTTCTTGAAGCCATGTATCTTGACTACAGTGCATCACTAATTAAATCTAAATTAAATTTTACCGAGCAGATTGCCAGGACCTAATTTTCCGACTGTGATAAATCCAGCTTCCTGATGCTGACTACATGTTCACTAAAGACAAAGATCCACTGAAGAACAAATAATTTTGGCCTTTCTTGGTATGTTAGGTTTCACCACAAGAATTGAGCTGGTAGCTTTCTTTGGAGAGGCAGTACAATGCACATTTATATTTAGGCAGACATTTTAATTGTGCATACCATAAATTATGTTTGGAGGTAAATCAGAGTTCTTAAGATTAAAAAATAACCACATATTCAAAATTAAACTTTGCTATGTTTGGTTGGTGGCAGCTTCTTTAAAACTCTTTTCCTACATCGTCCTCTATCAAAGCTCTATGAATGTGCTAATGGTTGCTTTATTAATGGTTGCCTTGGTCTCGGTGAAGTTTTTTCTTTCTTTCTGTTAGTATAATCTATCTTTTGCATGCCTTCTGTCTGGAAAAAATTGTGCAGAATTAGATGGACCTTTATAAAAGAGCACAACTTAATGTTACATTTTAATTAAGCAGTCTTTTTCATTNTGTTGTGAAAACAAAATGCCTCCATTCTTATGAAAATACCGCTTTCTCTATAAAATTTGGAAGATGACGGATGATTTTATGCGCTTCAGTTTCCGAATGCCCAGCTTAGGGTTGAAAGGTGCAGAGGGCCAGCTGGGAAACAAGGTTCTCTGGATGTAGTCAATGGATGGGTCTAATTTGGGCAGTGTGTGGTGGTGAGGAGTGTGGTGATGCTTGCCTGCCTCAATAAAAAGTCACTTCTCTGGCTTTGCTTATAATTATCAGTCTTCCTTACAGCCTGTCTAAAGCATCTGCCTGTGCTTTGTTCAGGCTGTCAGCTAGTCTGAGATCCTTAAACAGTCCTGACTATTAATAATTAGCATTTCTTCTGGATTTATTATATAAAATTATTAAGAAATTTCTATTCCAGATGTCTACACAAAGCTATTTCCCATGAATGATACTCTCTGAAAAAAAAAAAAAAAAGGATGAATTAATACCACACATCTTTTATAAATAATAAGAAACTGATTCTTAAATAAAGATGCTTACATCTGCCTCTTGCTCCAGATGGTGCAATTTAGCTGCCTATGTTGGTTTTGGTTTTAAACAAATACTTAAACCAACCAATTGTCATATCAAGAATTCTCTATTTCTCACAGCTAAAGCCTAAACTGCATTGCTGCTTTAATTCTCAGAACAGGGAGTTTCCTGTCT
>VYZR01126351.1:17440-28382 GCA_013400675.1 Oxylabes madagascariensis
GTATTCACTACTGAGGTTGCTTTACTTCACACTGTGGCATCCTACTAAAATGCATAATAACATTGCATAAGTGTTCACACAGCACTGCTGTAATGGATTTTACTCTAAATTTACAGATCAACTATAAGAAACTCTATTGAATTATTTTTCTTATAATTTAACTTCAGAATCTGATGCACTATAGCCAGTGTGCCTAATTATGATAATTTGTCTTGGCAACTGTTAGCCATGATGTTATCTGCTGAAAACTGTTGTCTGCTTAACACTACATGGTTGTGTGTTTTTAATCATCTGATAAGGACAGGCTTATGTGAACTTGTCCATCCCTCCTCCTCAGTTCTCTCTAATTGAAAATACACAATGCAAGTAGGAAAAATAAACTAAAAAATTCTGAGTCAAACACTAGCATATTTTATTGACAGGTGATTGAAAGAGATCACATTTTAAATTTTCCATTATTTATTCCAAAACTTCCAACAGCCAAAGTATTAACAGGCTTAGAGTTATAGAATTAGATTAGAATTACTACTAATTTTTAAGTTAACTGTTTTTCGCAGAATCACCTAAGGTATGAAAAGACCTCTGAGAGTCCAACCTCTGGCCAGACATCCCCTTGTCAAAGAGATCGTGGCACTGAGTGCCACATCCTGTTGGTTTTTCTAAACACCTCCAATGATGGAGACTCTACCACCTCCCTAGGCAGCCTGTTCTAGTGCTTGACAGCCCTTTGAACAAGGAAATTCTTCCTAAGGTCCAACCTGAGCCTTGATGAAGTTTAGGGCCATAGCCTCTCATCACTTGTTACCTGGGAGAAGGGACTGACCCTCACCTGGCTACAGCCTCCTTTCAGACAGTTGTAGAGATCAATAAGGTCCCCCCTGAGCCTCCTTTTCTCCCGGCCAAACAACCCGAGCTCTCTCAACACCTCCTCACAGGACTTGGGCTCCAGACCCTTCTCCAGCTCCATTCTCCTTCTCTGGACATGCTCCAGCTCCTCAATGTCGTTCTTGTAGTAAGGGGCCCAAAACTAAATACAGGATTCAAGGTGTGGCTTCACCAGTGCTGAGTGCAGTGGGACAATCACTGCCCTGGTCCTGCTGGCCACACTATTGCTGACACAGGCTGGAATACCATTGGCTTTTTGGCCTCCTGGGCACACTCTGGCACACGTTCAGCTGCTCACCAGCCAGCTCGGGTCTTTTTCACTAGACAGCTTTTCAACCACTCTTCCCCAAGTGTGTAGCACTGCAAGGGCATGCCCTGGCACTTGGCCTTGTTGAACCTTTGTTATAAATAGTGTGAGATAATTCGTGTTTTATAATTATTTGTAGTATATAGAATATAGGGATTCATAGTCCAGAGAAGGAGAAAGCAGGGACACCCGTTTTTCCCGTAAGCATCTGCAATTAAAAAGAAAGACCGAAAAGATAACCAAGCAGAAAAGCTTTGTTTAGGAGACAACACCGACAACACCGCACAAACAAATGTAAATTTCGGCCATCGTAGAGAATCTCCGGAGCCGACGCCTGCCCATCATCGACAAAGGCGTCTCCCCCAGCAGAGAGAGAAAGGCCTTCCTAGAAATCTAAAGCATCGGCTTTTTGATATTCACGGACGAGAGGAGAATTTCCGAGAATACAGAAACTCATGGACAAAAGAAGCACCTGGACCCCAGCATCCCGAGATGTGATCATCTTCCGCACCTGTTTGCCCGAAGGACTTTTCCAAAAACCCATGTACTCCCCGGACTATGAATTTTTATAAAGAAACATTAAACCCCAAAAGACCCATTGTAACTACCCCCTTCTTTGAAACAGTATAAAAATGTATCCAAAACTCCCTGTGGTAGTGAACTGTCAAAGGTCTATGCCTAGTGCATGGAACTAGTAGCTCACCCTGCACCGACCCCCGGGCTCAGTACTGCCTAAATTCATTTTCGTAGCTCATTAAATTCTATTATTATTAATTACATAATAAATCATTATTATCAAAATTAGCATTTTCATTTATAACAACCTTGATCCATCAATGCAGTCTGTCCTGATCTCGCTGCAGATCCTTCCTATTCTCTAGCAGGTCAATACTCCCACCCAAATATTTACCTACTCTACTCAAAGTAAGTCAGCATACATTACATATAAGAGCTTAACATGGGTGACATGAGTGTATAACATGCATACATGTATGAGAAAAAAACCCAAACTGCTACAAACAACAGTCCAAGACATTTTCCTGCTTAGCCTGAATATGACTGACCACCTGTGTACTGGAAAACGAAGTTAATGCGCCCTCTTTTTATCCTTATAAATCTATGATTAATGTTTATAAAGAGGTATTTAAATTTATAAATCTATAAATTTTCCACACCTTGTGACATAAAATGGAATGGCTGATAACCAAGTTAGTTGACATATTTAATTTGGTTTTTTTTACACAGAGTTAATAGAGTTAGTTTTCTTCATAGTGGCTAGTAGGGTGCTGCGTTTTGGATTTGCGCTTGTTGGGGGTTATATTTGGGGGTTTTTTCCCTTATAGATTTTTTTCTATAAGTTACCAGGAAACTAACTACTGGGTACTTGTAGGTACTTAAGAGGAACAAAAGAGGCCAAAGGAGATTTGTAGCACCTGGCTACACTTCTTTTTGTCTCTGAGTGTTTCTCTCGGAGGGGGGAGATAACGCGAATTTTGGGGCAGGAAAAGGACAGGGCTGAGGGCAGCTTTGCTCTCTTGCTCTCAGCGTCGGAGAAAGGACAGTCAGGCCGCTGGGTGTTCACTGTCCCACCGGGTCCGGTCCTGAGAAACCTAGCATCATCTGCTCGTGTGCCCCAGAACTCTGAGCTCGCCTCCTCCTGCCCTGCTGGAGCTGGGCTCGCCCTATCCCACCACCGCTTCTCCGGCCCTGCTTTGAGGCTTTGTGCTATGCTGCAGCCCCACACCCCTCCTGCCCTGCTACATCTCATCCACCAGCCCGGGATTTTCCANGCCGCGGAGGGCCCTCGGGGGTGTTTGCATTCGTCCCAAGCTCCTATTTCTAAATCTACACGAATTATTTCTAATATTTATTACAATTGTAGTTGTTGTTGTTTGTTTGCCTTGTTATACATATTAGTGTAGAACTGTTATTCCTATCCCCATATCTTTGCCTGAGAGCCCATTTAATACTCAAAATTTTAATAATTCGGGGGGAGGGGGTTTGAATTCTCCATTCCAAAGGGAGGTCCTGCCCTCCCTAGCAGATACCTGTATTTTCTAAGACAGAGCTGAAAACAGTGTTGATAACATTGGGATGTTTTAGTTATCGCTAATCAGAGTTTGCTCAGAGCCAAGGGATTTTCTGCCTCTCACACCATCCTGCCATCAAGGAGGCTTTAGATGCACAAGAATCTGGGAGGGGACAGAGGCAGGACACCTGACCCCAGCTAACCAGCGGGATTTTCCATAACATATTATGTCATGCTCAGCATATAAGCTGGTGGGAAAAAGAGCAAGGGGGGAAGATGATACTCAGTCATGGCATTTGTCTTCTCAAGTGACCATTACATGGGATGAAACTGTGCTTTCCCAGGAATGGCTGAACACCAGCCTGCAAATAGGAAGCAGTGACTCAATTTCTTGTTTTGTTTGCATGCGTAGTTTTTGCTTTAGCTATTAAAGTGTCTTTATCTCAACCCATGAGTTTTCTCACCTTTGCTCTTTCTGTTCTCTCCCCCATCCCACCATGGAGGTAGAGAGGGAGGCAGGGGCTATGTGGTGCTTAGTTGTGCCTGGGGTTAAACCTCAACATTTATTAACATCAGAAAGCTTTCAGGGGATGAAATCAAGTTAAACCAAATATTGATAGTAATGATCTGGCCTGTTCTTATGTGTGGTTTTTAAAATGTTTTTATAGACTTTTCTTGAGTTTCATTTTGTAAAATAAAAGCATGCAGCTAGAGTAATAAAATTACAAGGCAACTAAAATGTATGAACTTTATATGATTTACAAGTGTTTTTATTATATGTTACCCACTTTAGTATATGTTTCTACACTTTGGAATTGCAAGTCTAGTAGCAAGGTGCATCTCTCTCTTATCCTACAGCTGTGCAGCCCTAAGTTGAGGTGTCCTCTTGTAACCACTCCCAAAGAAAAACCTCATCTCACGTTTAACAAAGAGTTCAAGATAGAAGGGTTGAACTACCCTTGGATGTGCCTGTTACTTCCAGGGATTACTGCCTGTAGGTTAAAGGGTTAGATTAGAAGCCTCACTTTTACTTTGCCAAAGTCAGGTAAGAGAAGTCCTGGTGGTATGTCAAGCAGTGTAGCTTCTTGCACTAACTGGATTCAGATGAGATCTTTATTCTGCAAACCAAGAGGTGCAATAAGTCTGTAAAATTAAAGCACATTTATATCTTTGCTATACCTTTCCTTGCAGGGGGTTACAAGCAACTCCTAATGACTTCAGGTGGAAGTTGAAGCTTTCCATCTGGAGGTTTTAATTTTATCTGAGTAGCCCTCAGTTTTATTATCTCCTGTATGAAGCATGTCTATGTATGAAGGATAGACACATGCACAATTATTGCAGGACTGGAGACTAACAGGTGCTAGTCAGTAGAAAGCTTCTGGGCAATTATTGCTCTGTGGGAGAGAGAAATGTGCCTCCATGTCTCTTTTTACCTGAGAAAGGTGGAAGGTGGACCAGGGATGCCAAGTATTTTTTTTTCTGTGTAAGGATCTAAGCAGCCAAATGGGGCAAATGAAGCAGACAACAAGACAATCTCTGATCTCTGATTTGGCTAAGAGACACTAGTGGTCAGCCTGCACAAGTGGGGCTGAAGTCCAGTAGTTCAAATTGACAGCTTGAAATTGCAACACTCCTTATTTCCAGTTTTTCTTGAGCCTAGTAAAGAACAAATAGATTTTTGAAGATAGAATTTCCTGTGTAAGACTGTGATTTGGTAACAGAATAGATACAATTTTAAGCTGCCCTGTAACACAGAACATAGTGGTAATGTGGTACAGGCTCACCCTGCTAGCTAAAATTAGTCCACCTATGTTTTTCAAAGATCACACTGGCTAGCTTTTGCAGAGGATCAGGTATCATCACACACCTTGCACTTTGTGCAAAATCAGTATCACTTCCCTGCTGCACACTAGATAATTTGACAAGAACATTCTTTTGCATCCACACGTGATCCTGGTGAAATTTTTGCTGCAGGGAGATTTGCTGATGTATTCAGCCTGTATGAATGGTTATGGAAAGAAGGCCTGTGTTTTAATGATAAATTTCATATAGTCTTCTGCACTGAAAAAAAAGATGCAAGATTCTGAGAATTTGAAAAGCTAGATGTGATTTCACAATTAGTTTTTAAGATAGCAAATCCCCCATTCTGGACACTTTGCTATTTTCCAGTTGATTTTCCACTGTCAATTCTAATTGTGAGGAAGTACAAAAGTAACATTTAGGAGGAAAGAAAAGATCTAAACAAGTGGCTTGAAAGGTGGTCTTTATTTTGCAAACATATTTGCATGTATTCATGAAATTAAGTGACCAGTGAAGAGACTTAAGGTGGTTTTGTGAGCTTTGAAGGTTTGCATGAAGTCAAATGTTTTCCCAGCCTGCCTTATATGAAAGCAACAGGCACTTTTCATATCAACCTGTGCTACACAAGTGCATTTCACCAAGCTAAATTACATGTTTTATCCCCCAATTCAACGCATGAATATGCAAAAAAATATTCTTATTGTCAGGGCAAGGACAGGAGGGAATGTGATGAAGACTCATTACAAGGTTGGCAAGACTGGGGTAGGATATATCTTCCATACATCAGGAAACCAAAGAGACCACAGGTCTTCAGCTTGGAAAGAGAGATGAGCAGGGTTATGAAAGTCTACAATGTTGTGAGTGGCATAGAAGAGGTTACTATAGGATGATTACCAATGTCACAAGACAAGAGCTGGAAAGCACAAAATCAATTCATCAGACAAGTCTATGACTAATAAAAGGAAATTGTTTCACACACAGAGCTTAATTTGAATATTAATTAGTACACAGAATGATGACCGCAAAACCATGGGGACAACAAAACTATGAAGATGCTGAAAGAGACACTTGGAAAATGGGAGTCTACAGGTCTTTAAAGACAGTGGTCCAGTTGCTTTTTAAGTTAAGATGGCCTCAGAAGAACAATGGTATCTCCCTTGAAGTACATCTCTACTTCAGGGGCTACTACACCTGGAATTAATACATGGTGAGCCACATCTTCCTTACTCATATCCCTTCTTAGTCAGACAGCAATCGGTTCAATCAGCAGCAGACTCCTTCTTTTTCTATGTTGAACACATCCCCCATTCCCCATCTCTGCTTGGTCCTTTCTTTCTTACTTGGGAAGGGGTGAAGTACTGCTGGAAGATCAGTTGGGATGTCAACACCAGGAGTCCTTCAGGGAGCTGAGTGACAATATCTTTTTTGCTGTATGGACAAATGATGATCTTGAAGTAAGGAAGTAGACAGAGAGATGGTGCAGTGGGAGTGAGGGGAAGTGCTCACATGCTTTGACTGAGCACGAACAAAAACCAGAATTCCAGGGAAAAGGATCTACCTCACAATAATTATTCTTAGCTGTTTGCATTGCAGAGGGTGGCTTGCTGCTGAGATTTATAGATAACAAGAGAAGAAGCTTATCCCCAGTAGATGATTATAACTATTTGCTCATTATCTAAAACTTACTTGGTTCTTGGCCTTCACTTCTGATGGAATTGCAATCTAACTTTCAACAATGCAATAAATGGATGATGCTGCCATCAAGGCCAATTATTCATGGTGACCACAGAGAATAGATAACAGGGTGAGCATTACGCTGAGTTTTAAAATGAACAGAATCTGTCTGCTCCCTTTTTCCCCAGCAACACTTTCAAGGCTGCTTGCATGAGTCCAAAAATGCGCCAACACAAGATATTTACTCTTGTTCACAAAAATAGTTTTATCAAAATTATCATGTGGGACTATTACTACAAATACATCCCATGAGGAGAATTCACTATAAGTAGGACACAGAGGAAATCTCACTTACAATTTCAGCTGTGCATCTGTCTCACACAGTCAACACTTTAACTCCAGAAAGCTGTGTGTGTTCAAAAGTCAAGAGCATGCTCTTTCCTTTCCAGTAAAAGACTTGTACAGAAATATCAGGGAATAGTTTTACCATTTTGGGTTACAATTCTCAGTGATAAAGGGCTATGTTTTAGGGCAGAGCATTTGGATGTGACAAGAAAGTCTGATGAAAACATTCAGTCCTTTTTAACATGTAATGTTGGTAATTCAGAGAACAAAAATACAGGACTGATCACAAAAATTGAACTAGGTCAGCAGCGTTTCTTCTCCTCTCAAAACCTCTTG
This sequence comes from Oxylabes madagascariensis, assembly GCA_013400675.1. Taxonomy (NCBI): domain Eukaryota; kingdom Metazoa; phylum Chordata; class Aves; order Passeriformes; family Timaliidae; genus Oxylabes; species Oxylabes madagascariensis. The sequence goes on from VYZR01126351.1 coordinate 24,817, forward strand.
AGAGCCAGCTGGAAACTCAGAGCATGTTATGCCACAGCAAATGCAGAATAATTTTGCAGCCTGTAATCGTGTCTTATTTCTCACTCTGGTTCTAGATGTATGCTAATATAGTGTGAGAGCAGCCACAGAAAGTATTTTGGTGGTACTTGTGACAGCTAATTAGCATATTTCAAAACTGCATCAAGTTTTACACTGTAATGCATAAAGTTAATTTCTCAAGTGTAGGAGAAAATTTTATTCTCTTCCCTGACCTGTGCCCTGCATTGGAAAAACATTTGTAGGATTATCTTGATATAATATCAACAATAATGGTGTTTATGTGTAATGTTATTGCTTTTGTTGTGTTTCTATATGCATGGATAATATATAAAATAAGACAGATTGTTAGTGTGTTAACAAGAGAAACACAAAAAATCAATTTTGTTTTCATGCTGGATCCCAGAAGTAGGTTTTCAAAGACACAAATGGCAGGCTTGTTTAAATCCCATGGAATTTCACTTATGACACATTTCTGCCTTTAAAAAATCTGCAGCTTTGGATTACAAAAGACCAGAATTAAATTAAAAGGCTTTGAACCTAATACCATTTTTACACAGCCAGAAAAGATATGCAGTGTTCAAAGAGATGTCTACTTATTACAGTTTGTTCACCTCATAAAAACATCTTCACTTAATTCATAACAGAAAGTACTTATGACCTGCGTTACTACACACATAGGAATAGATTTGCTAAAGAAATTGCAAATGAGGGGCAGTAAAATTGTATGAGCTTTGAGGACCCTGAAATCTTGTTTGGCATAAGTAATCACCATGGTAGTGTCACCCTCTATTATCACCTATACAGAAAGAAAAAGCTAGTCCAAACCTTACAGACCAGCAGATCATAGCATGTTTAAGCCTCAGATTGTTGCCTTTTCCCAACCTGGAAATGAAACTTGAGATAATTTTAGTAAGGAGGAAATAGAAAAGGTAATCTTTATTTCAAGGCCCACAGAGGCAGTTATGGAAAGATGGCCGCAAAAGCCCACCCCTCCCCACAGGGGTGAGTACATTTTTACAGGTTTTAGGAAGTTAGCATATAAAAGAGCATAAATTAGGAGGACAAGTGGCAGTGCAACTCCCCACCCAGGTCAAGCCCCTTCTCTGGAGCCCTCTCTTCAGCACTAGTTGTACTTTGTCCATGAAATGTACAAAGAAGAGTTGTTCTCAGCCTTGGTTCCCAGGAAGAACTAAGATAGCTGGGAGCCTCGTACCCTCCAGGGCTTGGAGCTCTAAAATTTTTGTTGTCTTTCTGCTTAGGGAAAGGTCATGGAAAATTACTGGGAAAACTAGTTACTAATACAGGATGTGACAGTTACAAATATATGTGTGAAGAATACAGAGGACATATAAAGGAAAAAAAGGGCAAAATCCAAACGGCATTAAGATCTGTGAGTAACAACAGCAAGGTGCACAATATAGCACTTTTTTTTTCCCATTGTTTCCAAATATGCATGGAAGGCTGATTGATAAAATTGTATGAAATAACCTATCAAATAACTGAGGTGATGTTGGGGGTTGGATTCTTTCCTTTTAGTTATAGAATTTTTTCCCATCAGTTGCTAGGAAACTAACTACTGGGTACTTATGGGTACTTATGCAAAACAAAGAAGTGGCCAAGGTGGGGAGTGTAGCACCTGGCTACACTTCTGTCTCTGGGAGTATCTCTTGGAGGGGGAAGATACTGAAAGTTTTGGGGGAAGGTAAAGGACGGGTTTGAGGGCAACTGCTTTCTCTCGCTCTTGATGTGGGAAGGAGGATGGTCAAGATGTTGCTTACTGCAGGGAGAATTCACTGTCACCACTGGAGTTCAGTCCTGTACTGCTTCTTCCTTTCTGTGGGTGAGCCTTTGCTTGTGTTATAGATAACCTGAAATAATTCGTGTTTTATTTTTATTTTGTAATATGTTGTTTAAATAAGTAAGTCTGTGTAAAAAGTTTAAACCGAAAAACCTTGGAGGCAGGGATCAGACCAAGCCACCCCCTCCTTTTCCCGTAACTGAAAACACATGTTTTTGCAACTGAATAAGAACCATCTTGTACGCTAAACAAAGAGGAGAGGCATGTTTTGTTCAGGCCATCCAGGACAGTTACCAGTGATGACTACTGGGGACTACCCTCCACACACATGCTAATGAAACACCTATCAGCCATGGATGCCAGCATACAGGTTTTCCAAGAATCGCGGATACCAGATAATAGATTTCCTGAGTGCATGCACCCCCAAGACTCAATCGTCAGAGACAACCCAGCACATACATGCTAATGAAACAACTGTCAGCCATGGATGCCAGCATACAGGCTTTCCGAGAATCACGGATGCCAAATAATAGATTTCCTGGAACTCTATTTGCCAAATAATAGCGATCATGAATCCCTGATGAAGACACATCAAATTCGGAAGATTGAATTTCACGTCATCCTTCAGCAAAAAGTGTATAAAAATGAACTCAAAATCCCCTGCATTTGTGAACTTGGGAGGCTCTGTGCTCTTTGCATCAGGCCTGTAGTTCACCCCGCGCTGACCCCCGGGCTCGGTGCTGCGCTGTTTAGGTGGCTCATTTAAATTTCTGCTATATTAATTGTTAAATAAAACTTTTATAATTTAATTGGCGTTTCATTTATAACAGCTTGTAAGAGCAGCTGTTGGGCTGAGACCTTATTAACACCCTACCTCACTAAAAGAGGGACCTACCACCATCTGTTCATGTCTCCAGGAATCCTGAGCTCACCTTTTCTTGCCCTGCTGGGAGCCAGACCGTGACTGTCCCACCGTCACCTCTTCTCTGGCACTGCTCTGGGTCTTTTCTATGCTGTAGCCCCGCACATCCTGCCCTGCTGGGATGTCCCACAGTTCCAGCTACCACCACGGAGTTTCTGATACATCTCTTTCATCAGCCTAGGATTCCTGCTCATTCCTGCTGTTCCAGCTTGGTGCTCCTCAGAGTCCTGCTGGGGCGCTGAGATAAGACTGCCCCTGGGGTTTTGTGAAGCAAAGCCTCTCCTCCAATCCTTCCCATTTCAGCTGAGAAAGCTGTCATGAAGTTCCTAGTTCTGTTTGTTGTTAATGCCATAATTATTTTTTTTTGTTTGCCTTATTATACATACTAGTAAGGAATTGTTATTTCTATCCTCATATCTTTGCCTGAGAGCCCTTTAATTTCAGAATTATAATAATTCAGAGGGAGGGGATTTACATTCCCCATTCCAAGCAGACACCTGTCTTTCAAACCCAGACAGGTATTTTTTGAGAAGACATACTGATTGCTATCACAGTTATTCTTATTATTAGTTGTACAAAAATATAACATATACATTCTTGTTACCAATTATACTTATTCAGTTATCAGTGCAGCTCCTTGTGCCTAAAATGTTGACTTTTTTATGGGTGTCATGAAGGCAAACAGGTTATAGCACACTCAGCAAGAAGAAGAGTATTTCCAGTGCATCTAACACCCACCCAAAAACATCCATGCAGATAAACAACCACAATCTTATATTGCAATAATACATTGGCTTTGACTCAGCC
>VYZR01126352.1:4386-20581 GCA_013400675.1 Oxylabes madagascariensis
GAAACTCAAAAAGGACTCACTGAGGATCTACTGACACTTATGGCAGGGAAAAGGACAGCCTGTGACCACATGAATATTCACAATGAGGGGCGAGGAAGAAGTTGGTTTTCCCTCTTCATCAGTCTTACTGTATGGGTTTCCACCTATGTCTGCTGTAGAGGAAATAGCAGCATGAGTAGATCATGCAGGCATAATATAGATCCCTCTTTATTTTGCTGGGTATGGAAGGCTTTACAGTGCAGCTCAGAGGTAGCCAAGGTGGGAGNGAGAAACAGTAATGCTGGCTCCACCAGCAGACCACCTGAAAAACCTGTCTGCCTGCACTGAGGCACATGTGCACCTGCAAACATCCCAGCTCTGCCGGGATGTTTGACTGGGAGTTTAGATCCATCCCAAGACTAGGCTGGAGAGCTTATAGAATACCTTTCTAATGCAATTCCACCGTTGACATTTGTCTTTCATCAGGAACTTCTGCCCAGTATTGAACGGATTTGTCTCAATGCAAAAATTCATGCCTGTAAACATTTATTCATGGTTGCAGAACGGCAATTAAAAAGGGGACAAAGCTGACATTGAGAAAAAGAATCCTTTCAGGATTTGTGGAAAACTGTGGTCATTTACCACTTGCATTGTGCCCTTGGCAAAGATGGTACTATCCAGCAGGAACTGTGATGAAACCCACCACCTCTAAAGATTTTCTATAGTGATAGGGACACTAATGGCAGAAGAAAGAGGTCACTTTTAGGAAAAGGAAAGCAAAGCATCATTTCCAAATTTGCCCTTTGTAGGGGGTTCACTCTGTGAGGAAAAATCTTCTGCTTCCTCCTCTACTTCTGTTATGGGTGACCTGTAAAACAGGCACACAAATACAGCATGCACATGCCTGTTCCAGCTGCAGCTCTCATTATAAAGATCTAACCACATAGTTGTTCAAGTTACTTTCTAAACCCATCGTGATTAGCGTTGTGTCATGTTTCTTGGAAGCAGCCTGCTTCAGGTCACAGAGTGTAATTAAAGGCAATTAATGCAATTACTCACAATTGTGCTATTGATAATGCTCCAGATGCCATTACAGCACTGTGCCTCCTGCTGCTGGTCCTCACAGGCTGCGCCTTTATGTTCTCCTAGTATTGTCATTGTGGTTAAACCAGGAGGCTGAAAATGGGAGTACAATTTATTGCTCCTAGCTCCCTTCTCTCTGAAAACTTCAAGTGTGCTAGGCAGAGCCTAAACTCAGTTTATTCACTGACTGATGACGAGTAAGAGAGAGAGAAGAGTGAAGATTGCCATAGAAAATTATCATAGTTGAACAGCTATAAAAAAATACATGAAAAAATGCGTTTTATAGTAGTCTGTTCTACAACTAAACATATACTAAATGTGCTGATTTCTTCCAATGAGTTTTATAATTATGGAATAAATTTTCAAAGGAACTATAACTTTAGGCAGTAAAATCTGAAAGACTTGAATTAGCTGTGAACTGCAAACTTTTCCTTTGCAATCCAGCCCTGCTTTTCCCTTTTGTCTCAGCCACTGCCAAGTAATTTACAGTTCAAAAAAGGCTAATGGAGCTATAAACAAAGCACAGATGCCTCTCACATTTCCTTTATTGGGCTGAGGTATGAAAATAGCCACTGCTTCCAGAGAAGGGCACACATGTAATTATAGAAATACCTCAAGTCTCCTGCTTATCTGCAGAACAGGTACACCATAAACCATCTTCCAGTTTCATTGAGGCTTGCTTAGGGGGCTGAAACCTACCTGAATTCACTCCCTGCCCTCTGGGTTTATTTTTGTGAAGTGAGTGTTGGTTTACTGGGATGATTATTAAACCCATTAAGTCTATAAAGAAGCATTGACTACTATAAGCTTGATTTTAAAAGCTGTCTCAGATAGATAGTGAGATATCTTTGGATCCCCTTGTGAGCCTGTCAATCACTGCAAGAACATTAGAGTTCAACATTTCCCACTTCCACCAGCATGAAACAAAAATATCTCATCTGAGCTGAACGGTGTTGAAACAGTCTTATAGCGATGCAGCTGTGACTGAGTTCATTAGCACCAGGTCAGGGCTGCCTCCTGTTCTCCTGGGCCTTTCTCAAAATGCAGGTTCAGCAGTGCTGGAGCCTGGGCAAACAGCACTGTCCTGCAGCAGCTGATGTCTAGAAACACAGCCTGTCTCCAGGATCAAATCCTGCTACTGCTGCTGGGACAGGGGCTTGGCGTGGTCCAGGAAAGCCAAAAGCTTCGGCAAAGACGGCTTAGTCCATTTCCCTTCTTCCCATGGAGGTGGTTGCAGTAAAGGGGTGTCTGTATCCTTGGAAAAACGCAGAGGATCCATATAATGCTTTGTTTGAAGAAAGCTAACTCTGAGCAGATGCTGGTAGCTGATGGTCAGAATCACTGCAAGCAGGGTGTTTTAGTGCACGCAGGGCTTTTTCAGGACATGAGTGCAAATGAGCTGAGGTCACCAGCCTGCATGTGCACCTGGCAGTTCACCCCCCCAGTTGCCGAAGCCATGTTTGCTGGCTCTGGGACCTTGCAGGGCAGGCAGTCCTGTCAGACACAGGCTCTTGTGCAAAGCTGAGGCTGATCGTCAGCTCTTTAGTAGCTAGCAGGGCCCTGCAATGTATAGGGTGGGTTACATGTGTTCCAGCCAGAGGAAAATCTTTCCATACTGACAGTGTTCATGAGCTGTGATGTTAAGCCTTTGCATCTCAGCTGACTAGAACCACGGTTTGATTTTTAGGTCTGCTCAGAAATACAGAGCACAGCAGAGTTGCAACAGAGGCCTTGGGACCCCTCACAGCTCAGGGCTCCTTTCATGCATTCCTGCCTGACACCAAACTTTGACCGTTTTTAACACTGAGAGTGTGGCTCACAAGCACTTTGGAGAGCAAACCTTTAGATGGGTGCTATGGCTATAAAGGCAGGTCAGAAATAAGGATCCTAAGACAGGAATAAGTAGTTCTTGTATTAAAAGGGAAGTGTAATAAATGTATTAAATAATTCGTGGAGATTTTAGAATTTAGAATTAGAAGCATGAACCACAAGCACGTACCCGAGGCCCCCGAGGGCCCTCCGCAAAAAACAAAAGAGCTAATCGCTCAAGCCAGCAACCCCGTCCCCGCCCGGACGCGATTAAGTGGCCATCTCCCCGGTGATGAAATCAGCTTCTCGTGGCAAAGACGTTCCCCACACCCCTGACTCTTCTGAAAAGAAAAACCCTTCAGGCAACAGGCAGACTGACAATACCGGACCTCAAACTATGTTCCGAAACTCCACGTCGACCCGTACACGGATTCTGAGACCAAATGAAAACATCTTGAACACCTCGCCACGAGACACCAAGAAGCAATCAAACCTTTTCAGAAAGTTTAACAATAGACTGTTCAAGCATTCAAAAGTTCCCGTACGCGTATTACAGAGACATTTGAAATTAAAATGAACTCTTTGTTTCTATGGTTTTAAAATAGTATAAAAAGTGCATCTCGGGGCCTGAGACTTCGGTGAACTGCCAGGACCTGAGCTTTATGCTGGTCTCTCGGAGACATCTCACAGATTCCCAGGCTCGGTGCTGCATTAACTGGATTCTTGTCAAATTGATTATTGTGGCTGAATTAAATTTTATTGTCGTCATAATAAATTATTATTATTATTATTAAGAATTGGCTATCTCATTTATAACAGAAGCATAATCTACCAACATAGGGTATTATTTAATTTCTGCTTTCTACAGTCCATACAATACCCAGAAACCCTCAAGACTTTCACCCTCTGTATGGTTTCTCCTATCCAGCTTTGTAGGGTGTATCAAGTATAAATCAGGTATGCAACTACTATTACCAGTTTCATTTCCCCTCAGCTGCCCCACTTCTTCTTCCAGTCCCATTTCCCTCAAACCCACAGTGCTTGGGTGGACTAGCTGGGAATTGGCACCCCTGGCCAGCCCAGCAGCACCACAGCACAGAAGCTGGCCCCTCTATATGTGATCACGAATGTCACCTTAAGTGTCATTGTAATGTACAAGTGAGCAGGAGCTTTCCCACTGAATTCAATTACACCTTCTCGTGCTATTTATAGCACATTCACTACAGTGATGTGACTATTGGGAAGGACAAGGTAAGAAATAACATGCCACTGATGAAGGAGAGAGCCTTAATCCAACTGAAAATGGGCTACCCTGGCAGGCTTGATGAATGCAGGTTAGTTTCCATGAAATAACCACTACAGCTTTCACAAGAGTGCTCAGTGTGCCATCATCCACTGCATCAGATCTGTGGAGCTTTGCATCACCCATCTTTTGACAGCTGTGGCACAAGCATGCTTGTGCCACAGAGGAGATCCTGTTTGAGCAGTGGCTATAGAATAGCCTCCATTTGAACCTCCACTGTTTTGTGAGAATTGGTGTGAGGTATGCCAGGGCTGTATTTCAAATGGGGCACATCCTAGTTGTTGGGTAAAAAGAAGACTAGGAAGACCAGAAACTTGAGTGGTTCCTGAGTCCCTGAATTATCAAGTCTAATCCCATCTTCTAGTGTCAGAAACAGAAGATAAGATTTGAAATATTACCTTAACGATCAGCTTATTTTGTGCTTTGATCTCTATTCACAAAGCCATTTAGTAGTCAAAGTTCTGTTGACTTGAGCCCTTGTCTTCATTTCATTGTTGTGAGGCCCCTGAACACCCTGGTGCAACCTGGCTGATGGAGCATACAGATAAAATCAGAACAGCCAGAGCACAGTCTGACATGTCCTTAATGTCACCCTACTCTGCACAGGTGTTTACAGCAATGCTGGTGTTTTGTGTCCAACTAAGAGAGAAAGAGAGGATAAGGAGGACTTGTGGCTCCAGCAAGGGGAAGAGGAACAGAAGGTATACAGGGTAAGCTGTTAGTAACCATCTCTGGTCAGCCAGTTTTGCTGTGTGAACTGGGATTTGAGCTACAGCTCTGAATTTTCTTTGTCTGCCTCTGAGTCACTGCCAAACACTGACAGGCACCTCTGATCTTGATTTGCCACAGAAAAAAAACAAGCTGTTTGTTCTCTTGGCTCTGTAATGTACTTTTAGATTTGACCTAGAAAGTTCATCTCTGGTAGAGAAAAACTCCTTCATTGCCTAGTATTTGTGATTTTTTTATGATGATAAAGTTAGCAATCATACAGAAACTTCAAAAAAATTATCCATGAATTGCAGAGATGAATCAGCAGAGCTCTGAGTAGGTGTCCATTTACAGGACTTGCCTAGTGATGAAATAAACTAAAATCTCTTGCCCCATTACTTCTGATTCATCTAGTTTCTCAGTGGGTAGTTTTAAAAAACTACAGTTTAAAATATTTATTGTAACGTTAAATAGATTTTGTAGTTTATAGTCATAGTTTGATTTCAACACAGAAAATCTCTAAAAAACTTTGTCTATTGGTGCTCCCTAGTGGTGAAGTTTTCCTTCGGTAGAGCTGGAGGAATTTCGCTAATTACTGTGCAATTCCATATCTTAATTGAGTCAAGTCACCTAAAAAGCCTCTTTGGAGATATAAGGTCATTCAAACATTGCAGGTTTGCAGGACTGAGCTTTCATGTGGCACAAGACCTCTATGATGTGAAAAATGTACATTGCAGCAAAGAAAATACTTTTTCCCTCCTAGGCTTTGTTCATTTCTGTCCTTAGTGTTAATGTGCTATAAGAACTGTCTTAAATAAGATGAGATATGCCATTCTTATTCTATTTCTCACCCTGAGTCTGACAGAAAGCCAGGCACCAATGCAGTGTGCCTGGCTGCCTTCCTATAAGTGTGCCCGGCTGTGTACAAAGCAGTTGTGGAAAGGACTTTGACAAATGCTAAACTGGCCTCACTCGTGGGCTGAACTTCATGAATTGAGAAATATATGAGAGAAGTGCAAACCCCACAGCACATGTCAGCTCTTACCTGCGAAACAACTGTACACAGCCACGAACCACAACTCTGTGCCTCATGGAAACTGCCAGTAATCCTGGGCAAGGCTGACTGGTTCCGATTCTGCAGAGAAAGGAAATTTTTCCCAGAATAGGCTCTGGAGAAAACAGCAGAGCCAGAGAATCACAACTTTCTGCACAGGCAGAGTCTGAATGGGTTGAGAATGGGTACACTGGTGAAGGAGCACAGGTTAGGGGTGCACCCAGTTCCCATTGTCTTTTCCCAGTGAGGTGGCTTTCAGATCCTGTTTTAATCAAACAAGGTGACTTACTTTGATTGATAAACTTGTTTGATAGTAGTTATCATTGTTTATCAAAGTTCCTTATTGCTTTGCACTGTTCTTTTTGAGGTTTTTCTGTCCTTTTGTTTTTCTCTCGGGTGGGATCTCCTGATCTTCTGTTTTCAGCAACATGTTACCTCTTTCAGGCAGCTGAGATCTACCAGCAAACTGTCTGGAAGTAAATTGAAATAAGTCTGTGGAACCTGTAAAAGAAGGTTTCAGTTTTTAGTAGTTGCCATATGTACACATATTACTAGACCTTCTGTCCCCATGCAAGAAAGGCCAGCATAGCAGATGGCCCCTGCAGGTGCGAGGTCTATTTCCAGTGGCCCGGAACAGAGCCTTTCCCCAATGTACTGTCCCATGACTTGGGTCAGCTTCTGAGAGGTGGTTCCCAGGGAGCGTCCAAGCCCTGTAGGCAGGCAATACACACCCTGTATGCAGCCTCCTTGCTGCTGACAGATGTTGCAGATAACATTGAGGAAATCAGCTGTGGCACAACCTGCTGCCTCCTGCACTCTAGGTATGCTTGCAGGTACTCCTGATACCACCATCTGAATCAAGCTGAGTTAGCTGTGTGAAATGACAAGTATTTTATCCTGTCTTTTATCTAGATTAGCTGTTAAGCTATCGGGTACAAGTGCCTCACAGCTCTGTTGGTACTCTGTTTGATAGCACTCCAGAAGTACCATTTCTCATAGAAGAACTAAGCACAGATGCAATATCCAGCATGTCTTGCTGGATGATGTTTTGGGTATTCCAAGTCTTGCTCACTCTCTCAGACCTCAGCATCCCTCTCTCACTCCAGTGCTCCAGTGCCTATGAGTACCAAGAGAGAGTTGATTTTCTGAATGACTTAAACAGTGACAGGAAGTAATTTAGGCAGCAACTGCAAATGGAAGACTGTGGTCTCACGTTTCCATGTGACAGACACTTTAGGATAAAGTGGTGGTGTCAGCTGGTTTGCAGTGATGCTCATGGTCCAGCCATGAGCCGTGGGCCAGGTTGATGAAGCAGAACAAGAACATGTGGCCAAAACGCTGCCATCCCTCCCCTGCATTCATCCCTCTGTGGCCTTGCAGTGGTGGCTGCTGCGGGCTCCTTGCTATGGTGCAGGCAGTGCTCTCAGTTACTGCTAGTACTATGGAGGATGAGTGACTGTCTTCTGGGACAGACCAGCTCAGACTCTTATCCAAACAGTGCTTCCTGTTCCCTTGGAGCTAGTTTGGAAAGCAGAGTACTGTGCAAAGGGTGGCTGCCTTTGCACCCACCTTTCACGGTGAGGTAAGGTGGCTGAGTACTGAGTGACGAATGCTTGCATGCAGCTTTTCTGGTTGGTTCTAGTCCCCTCTTCTGCTGGTAAGGTGCCTTACAAGCATGGAACCTGGGGTTTCATTTCTCCGTAATTTTGGTTCTTCACTGTGTGATAGATGAAAACCACTTCTAAAGTATTTTAGGCCCTGGAGGAAGGGATTTTTTTTTTGGTTCAGGGGAATATGTTTATGCTGTTATTGTACTGGGGTAGACCTGTAGTTGTGCTTCTGTGTGTCTGAGCCATTGCTGGGCACTCAGTGGGGATAAAATCCAACGTGGCTTCTGAAAGTGAGAAGCTTCAAGTTAACTTCCAGGTAATGTGTGGGCCAAAGAAGTGACGAGATGAAAACAAAGGAAGGTGCTGGGCTGGGGTTTCCTTCCTTGGCTCCAGCCCAAACATTACCATGGGGTACAAGCAAAAGAGCAAAAACTCAGCAAAAAAATGTTTGTGCTGGGTCCTCCAAGTGATGCAAGCAGTGAATGTGCATTTCAGAGCTGAATACCCTGAAATGGGCCTAATCCAGAGCAAAATGTATTCTGAACGTATTCTCAGAAGTGGTAGCTAGTTCTGCTTCCTGCCATCCTGAAATTACCTTGATCACACCCACACACACACTCCTCAACATGATGAAGTCCTTAGTCCTACTGCTGATGCCCCAAATATTGCAGGTTATTAATTAAACTCAAGGAAGCAGAAATTCTGTGTAATAGAAAGAATGCCTGATTTTTTTCATTCAACAAAGCAGCTGAAAAGGGAAGCTGATTCCAAACTCTGCTTCATAAAACCTGAATCTGCTTGTCCAATCCTTGGACATAAATAGGTTTTCTTAACAAGTGCTGCTGTTCCACAGAATCCTCCACGTTGATATAATCCCTCTTCTCAAAGCCTTGACTCTGCTCTTCAATCCCACACCTCCTTCAGCTCTGCAGTGGCAGCCGGGGAGGAGGCAGAGGCTTGGGATCCCTGGTGAAGCAGAGCACAAGCGACAGGTGCCTGGCTGCATGCAAGGCTGCCTGCCACTGTTGTGCCATGCCAGTGGGACTGCCACCCTTGTCCTCGGACAGCCCTGTGAGGGACAGAGATGTAGGGTGTTCTGTGGTTCACTTTTCTTATTGCCACAGGATGTGTCAGAACAGCTCATTATTGAAGCGATTCAGATAGCCTTTGTGCTTAAAGGTGTCCTTTTTTGTTTGTTTCAATATCCCTTCTCATAGGGGGCATATATGGAGGAAAAAAACCCCTCTGAACTATTAAATGAAGTGGAAAGTGTATTTTCCTCCTGTTCCATCCTGATAGTAAATTTTCATCTGCCATGTAGGGGTGAAAGATTTCTCTTGTGCTTTCTTTTCAGGAAGATTTTGAGAGAAAAAAATGTCTAGTGAATAGTATCACTTTATGCTCTTAAACTCCAGATTTTGTCAGAACACAGATGGCTAAAGCTATGTCTGTAAGATCAGTGTGAGATGAGGGATGTAGTGCAGTAAACTCTTGCTATTCATTATCTGAAGAACTGAAGGTTGGTGGTAACAGTCCACAGATACAAATTTTATGGGACAGGATGAACAGCTTTTCCCATCTCTGTACATAGGGAATATGGAAAACACCAGGAGATGTCACTTAAATTGAAGAGCTGTTTGATTTCTGTTTTGCTTACCTCTCAGAAAATGCTGTGGTGTTTTCTCCCTTCCTTCTGTTCTTTCTCCTTTGCAGTTCTCGACTTTCTCCCTTGAGCAGAGATTTGCAGTGAGAACATGGGAAGGGGAGTTAGAGGTTGACTTGGGAGAATAAATTTCTGAGTATGAGGAATTAGATATAGGGTGAAATAAACGAGACATGACCTTGTGAAACACAGCTAGAAATGCTACAATGTTAGACAGAATACTCACTGAATTTCTTTGAGGTAATATTTCCACATTCTTTGAAAAATTATATTTTATACAGACATTGCAGCAGAGATGAAGAGATGTTATGTTTGTTTTCCTGGAAAAATATTTCTTGTAGAAATGATGAAACTGGGGCAATGAATACATACATAAACATTTCCAAGGTCTGGGGGCAATAAAAGGGTGCCTACACACTGACCTCTTTGGGCTGGTCCCATTTTCATTCCAATGTTAGTGCTTTGGTCTTTAGGGAATACTGCACCAGAACTTGAGACCAGAGAGTCAATAAAGCACAGAAGATATGGGAATATCTGTGTTGATGCTTTTCCATGTGAAAATCAGTTCTAGAAGGTAACCTGGTTTGTACCAGCCAACATTTGCCATATTGCTGGCTGAATTTCTGAGTGCTTCTGTCTCTAGCTGACTGTCAGGACAGAGGTGAACACAAACACTAGGGTATTGTCCACTGTTTAAGATGCCCTTGAGCATCCTGTGGTGTGAGGGAAAGATGCACTTATGCAAGTGCTAACCTCCATCCAGGGCAGAGAGAGTGAGATTGTTTTGAGGATATCCTGTAGACAAAACCTTTGAGAAACAGGTATAAAATAGAGAGCAGTCCTTCAGTGACAGGCAGTGAGCTGCCATGCCTGTGAAAAACTCCGTTTTTTAGTCACTTTGGTGACAACATGGATGCCTACTTTGTTGTTCTGGTCCAGACCCTTCATTCATCTCCTCACCTTGCAGATGAGCTGACAGCCTCCTGGGGCACATCAGCAGCTTTGCCAAAATGTGAGTTAGCCCAGGCAGTGCCCTTTGCTGCTGTGACCTATAAGTTTCGGGCAACTGATTTAAGTTCACATGACCTCCCATCTAAGCATTCAATATAGATGCAGTCATGCTGTTCTCAAGCCCTGGCTTTGGTGTGAGGTCTACCAATGCCCATCTCCACCTAGTATTTCTGTTAATGCTAAGTGTGGTGCTTGTCTGTGAACTCGTTCTCTAATTACAAATGGCTTTTTTTGTAAGATGGCTTTTGTAAAAAACTGCTTTTACACTATATGAAGTGCCTGTCCTTCCTAATCTTTTAAAATTTAAAAACTCTTTAGTAATTTTTTTTTTCTGATACAAAGAAGTAAAAAAAACCAGTTTCTCAGCTAGAAGGTTTTAGCCATCTGTATTATGTACTGTGAACACTGACTTGCAGTCACAGCTGTGGTTTATTTCTGCAAGGCTGGGAGAAACCAGGCATCTCCTCTTTGGGGTCCCACTGGGGCTGGAGGGGCTGCCCTCAGTGAACTGTGAGTCCTGAGGTTTAGAAGATGCTCTCTGGAGGGTAGAACACAATATTTTTCACTTAACTTTAAGAATCCCACCCAGCAGCAATGATAGAGCCAGTGATGACTATTTTGATTGCCTATGACAAGTTTACACAATGTAATAAGGATCTGGCAGAACATCACTTTGGTAATTTTGTGCTCAAGTTGTGTAACAACACTTCTTGGCAAGCTCAGAATTAAAAAAAATCTGCACAGGCAACTGGAAAATGAAGCTATGCAGGAAGCTCTGGGTTTTTTTTTTCAAAGATATAGATGACCTTGGATCCCAACAAATTGGGAAATATGTTTTGAGGACTAACATCTTGACACATTTCTGCCATTCCAGTGGAGCCAAGGGGACTCAATGCCCTCTGCATGGAATCTTTGATGGGTATTTGGGAGGTCAGAGATTCTATTTCGTACTGTGATTATTTTTTTAGGGCAAACTGCTTCCTTGTTTTGTACTTGCCATTGCTGTTTGTGTTCTGCATGTGTGTATGCGCTCATTTACCATTTTGATCCCTGCCTTGGCACCTCAGTCATTAAGTGGTGCCCATGCTGCAGTCCTTGTCTGCGGGCAGCACTTCCCCAGCGTCAGTGCACGGATCTCGCCACCGAGGGCAAAAGGCAAACAGTTGTAAATAACCTCGAATGTGTTTGGACTTTTGCTTTCTCTCATAGCCCCTCTTTTGTGGAAATGGTGCTGCAGCACCTTGCCTTAGCCTGGACTCTGTCTCCTGTTTCCTTGTGAAAGCAGTAATGAGTTATGAGCATGAGCCTTCTTACCAAATTTTCACTCTTTTGCTGTCAGACTGAAGGCAGAGAGGTTGCGCAGCTCTCTCAGGCAGCACAAGGAGATCTGCAGTGCATTGAGCCACTATGGCCTAATGCAAATGTACTTTGTTTTCTCTTGGCTCATCCTGGGCATCTGCATTTGTACAAAGAGGTGCTTCTCCACAGTTCTGTAGAACACATCTCCCTGGGGGTGAAGGTACAGAGGCCATTTTGTACTGAGCACTCCTCCCACCAGATCAATTTGCCTTCATTAAAAGATAACCAAATCAAACAAAGCCTCTGGCCTTTCATTTGAAAGACTGCAGCAAACCACTCCAGGGTCACAAGTCTGCAACATACACTGACTTTTCAGGTAACAATTTTACAGTAAGTTATAAAGGAGGATTTTTTTGGGTTGGCTTCAATGCATATAGGTTACAAGACCTATGGAGAAGTGTTCTTTGGGGTTTGTTTTGTTCTATTTCTTTAAAATGTTGAATTACTCATGTGATAATATTTATATGGCTTCTGATGTATTGATGGGTTGGTGGTTTTCTCACCATATAGTGTTTTTCTGTGTACAGCACAATGATGGAATGAAGCAAGTAATTGTTGTGTAGGGCTTCATCTCTTTTCCAAGCTGGCATTATTGGTGCAAGAAGTCAGGAAGTCAGGTAAGGAAAAAGGAAATATCTATCTCTTCTTGGTCCACTGGCAAGACTGCTACTTCCTCTGTCTTACCATATTCTGTGTTTGATTATACTTAAATCCCTCTGAAAGGCTTGTTCATTGATGAGCTTTCCATTCGGAAGTGCAGCAAGTTCTCACTGCACAGCAGGGTGAAGACCTACTACCTTTCTCTGCTAAGGGAGGAAGCAATGGTTGGATTTGATGCAATTTCATTTTTTTCAGTAAAGTATAAAAATCATAATAGCATATGTGGCTAAAAACCTAAAAAAAAACCCAAAACAATCACACTATTCATTTCAAACTTTTTGAGACTAAGTATTTTGGAGTATTGTTTTGAAATAAATACTTTAGTTTTTAAATGTCCTATAGGGTTTGGGGGTGGGTTTTGAGGTAAACCAAATTTCTAATGCTCTACTGTAACAGCCTATCAGATTTCTTGTTGATTCAACCTCATGATGAGGTTTGCATTTTTTAATGAATACATATTTTATCTGGAAAATGTGTGTGTGTGTGGGGGGGGGCGTTGTGTAGTTTTTGTTGTTGGTGGTGGTGGTTTTGGTGTTGATTTTATCTTTTTTTTTAGTTTACCAAGTATTATTACTTCCTAAAGACTGCCTATAACCTTTTGTCTCAGCAAATAAAGTTTAATTGACCACTGGAGTGAGAAACAGGCTAGATGTTCTGTTTCTACTACTGGTGGAAAATTCAGATAAGCTTTGAATAGTGATGGTTTGCAGTTTCAATAGTCTAGTCAAAACTTTGAGAAGGGTGAATTCACTGCAATAAAATTCTTATGCAAAGGGGGTTTATAGGCATGTGAAAATTAATTGGCTACAGGCTAATAGATGGAGCTGCCTATTCTTAAGGTCTTGTTTGTTGTTTTACATACTGTATAGAAAGAACATATATTTTTATTCTTATTTCTAGAAAATATTTTTGAGGATACTTCTAAGTAATGAAGAACAATAACAGATCTTTATTTGTCACAGTCATAATAATTTATAAGGAACTTCAGAGACAGAAATAATGCACAATTGTAATAAATGAGTGGCCAAAAACCCCACTGTGACTTCTGAGCCTTGAAGAATTGACTGAATTGCTGCTATGTCTATCATGCGTGATTGCCCCTTTCTGAGTGCCCTGCTTAGTAACTTTGTATTTTGAAGCAGATTTATAGACTCTGCATTTTAGCAGAGACATCTGTGTAAGAACTCTGGCATAACTAAGTGATAGTTTCTTGAGCTTTTGTTGCTCGTGATGTAGATGGATGCCTTTGCCATGGGCACGCCTGTGCCAATGCACCTGTTCCTGCTGAGCCTGGTGATTGGGAGCAGCCAGGGGTGCTACTGTGAACATTACCCATGGGGGCCGTGGTCTGCCTGCTCACAGACCTGCAATTTCGGCACACAGACCAGGCACAGGTAAGGCCAAGCCATCTCACTTCTTCTGTGTTTTCTGTGAAAAAAGAAGATAGTGGCACCCATGTCCAAAGCTCCACCTACCACAATATATTGAGAAAAATCGTCATGCTCAAGCATTTATCAGATAAATAGATCATCTTTTAATTAGAATTCTTTAAAATTTTAAAATTTTGTGTACAGAACATTACTGCCGTGAGGCAGGAAGGGAAGGGGAGGGCTGGAATTAAATGATCCTTGAGATTCTTTCCAACTCAGACCATTCTAATCCTATGAGCCAGTGCCTCCAAACAGACCAATATCTGCCAATAGATGTAATGAGGGAGGACAGCCAAGTCCTACAGTGGCCTGGCTGGCAGCGTGCTTTGGGTGTTCAGCCCCTGTGGACACAAGAGACTGGTGTTCAGTGCCCTGCTCTGGGAGCCCTGCACTGGGCCAGTGCCACAGGAGGGGTGAGCTCCAAATTTCCTCCCTGTACCATTAGTTTTATGACAACTGATGATGTCAAATAAAGATTCATTGGCATCAAATTTGATGCAACTCCGTAGTATAATCTAAACTTGAGAGAAATGCCCTCTTTTCCTCCTGACTCTGTCTGTAGCTATCCTCTGGGACATCTGAAGTGACATGAATCAAAAACAATTGCTCTTTAAACCTAAGGCATATTTGGATTTTTTCTTGTAATCAATGTTCTGCAACTGCCTATTATCTCTCAGGGTTTTTTAGTTGGGTTCAAATCATTTTGTCAAGCTTCACCCACCAGTAGAAAACACCTACGATCTGTCTATTTTTTCCTAGCATAATTTTTTACATTTTTTAGGCAAATAAGAATGGATGAATATTATAGCCAAAACTTCTGTGACCAGCTGTGCACAAAGCGAGAATCTCGAACATGTAACCAGCAAACATGTCCTATCAACTGTCAGCTTGGAGACTTTGGCCCTTGGTCAGAATGTGACCCATGTGTTAAAAAACAAGTAGGTAGAAAATGTATTATATGGGTAAAATGCAATAAATTATGCTAAAGAGATCTCCTTGTTTCAACTTTACGGCAATTGATCTAGAAAATGACAGTTTAAGTTAACAAGGGAAATTGGTTATGAATTATACAGTAGAAGCTGGAGAGCACAAGTTAAAATAAGCAGGTCAAACCAGAAAGGGGTGATTTAGTAGAGTAAATGCATTTATGAGACTGCTTGTGATAAACTTGCTTCAAAGCTTCCACTGCCATAGTTAAATGTGAATTTTTCACATAAAGAATCAACTAAACTGTAAAAGTGTTCATGTCTGCTTAAGCAGGAGAAAGTCAAAGAATCTTCGCTTATCTATATGATAAAATAATATTCTGTATGTTCTAAAGACAAGAAAAATAGAATCAAATAACCTCTTGAAAAGAGTCAACAAATCATAAATGCTGCTGGCTAGAAATTCTCTGGCTGTATCTTACACTGATAGTCAGGATCAGTTTGAGATTGCTGTTAAGAAATACAGAGCACTACTCCCTGAACCTTCATAGTATGCACAACCTCCCCACTGCCCCCACAGGTAGATGTGCTAATATCTGTGGGACAAACATCCAGGATGGTGTTTTTTCCTCTTGGGCTTTTCTCTGCTGACAATGGTACATTTAGAGGTGAGACAGTAGAGAGGGAAGAAATGAAAAATCAGGTTAAAGTGAATTTGACCTAATCAAACAAAGCCCTGTCAAATGTAAGGTTGTAGAGGATAGAGGTGAGTCACAGCAGATTGCGTGGGTATGGCTGGTGAGTGTGAGCTTTGAAGCTGACCATGAGAGCATCTCCAAGGTTTTGTGCAGACACAGCCTACATCCCTCTGCAATGTACCCCTTGGTTTAAGAAATCCATGTCTGAAAAACAACCCTGAAAAACCTGTCAGACATCATAAGTATATCTTTACATATATCTCTAACTTTCTGATGCCCAAATAGGGTGAGAAAGACACACAAAAGCTGTCCTATATGTGAGAGGTGAACCAGCCTGTGGGGTTGCAATTAGGATGGGCAGTGGGAGAGCAGAGCAAGGAGAATCAGTAAGAAACTGGGAGACGACATCAAGAGGTGAAAGGGAATGTTCTTCTCACTAATTTCAATATCCTCTTATATATCTGAGTTTCTTACCTTACATCCCTGTAGAAATGCATTAATTTTCACTAATTTCAAGTATTGATGCAACATATACACTTCTTCCAGCAAAAAGGTGCTTTTGTGGACTATGGTCCATTTTCCCCTACAAACTATAAAGATCTTTGTGACCTTTATAAATAGGAACAACCAAGAGAATGGAGGACCTGGATTACAGCATAAGAGTGAAGCCTAGTGTAAGCAAGACCCCATTGAGGGGAGAGGTAAAGAAGTGGAAGCTCTGACAAATAATATAGTGAGTGCTATGGAACTGAAATGGAGCGTAAGGAATGGTTCTCATGAGCTTGAAAACTCTATGGTATTGCTCTTTGCACTCTCACTTCAGAGTCACTTGGTTACTGATTTTTGCTAGAATATTGCTGCACTGTTTGTCTCCAGGGTCTGTCTATAGGGAGGGAAGTCTG
>VYZR01126352.1:45369-58089 GCA_013400675.1 Oxylabes madagascariensis
GTGTGCACAAACATTTAGGAAACAAATGTTTTGTTTTTCCTGAGAGCGAGTAGTTGGTATCAACACAGGGACAGAACGTACTGCAGAGAAAATACTGCAGTACCATGAAAGAAGTTAAATGGAGGAAAGCACACATTTTTCATGTGTTAAAAAACTGAAGGCAGAAACTCTGCCTAGGGAATTTCTGGGAAAGAATATAAAGAGTCAGAACTTGATTAGATCAGAAATAGGTAATGAAATAACCAGCAGGACTGAGCTTTACCACTGGCCAGCAGTAGGTAGCCTAGCATTCATAAAAAGAGCTTTAATGAAATAGGAGCTGACACAATATGGACCTTAAGACTCCACTTCATAGCAAGATTCTCTTCAAGGATAATTGGGGAAAGAAAGTTAACTTAATATATCTTTGTTTAGAAGAAAAGTCAGGGAAAGCCAGTGGATAAAAATAACTAGATCAATTCTGCTTTTGTATGGGCCGTTGTTGCAAAAACTGTTATTTAAAGCTGATTATGTCTCTATTCCTCATATCCAACTATCTAGTGAATGCACTACAGGCTTTTTGTAACTAATATATCACAAATATCCAATAGTGTTTTTTTCCCTGTTGGACTTTGAAATGTCATCAAAGTATAAAATTTGGTTTTAGTCATCACATTTGCAGCTATATTTCCACACATTTCATTCCCAGAGACACAGACCCAGTGCTTCTGTCTGATGCCTCACCAGTGCCCTAAAGAAGAGATCCGCCCTCACTGCATCCAAATGGAGACGACAGGGAGGAGGAGGACAGTCAGTCATTGCATGCTGGCAGCCATGAAGTGTGCTGGCATCAAACTGCAGGTGCTGGAGCAGGGGAGCTGCCTGCCATAACCCATTTGCTCTCTGCAGACACCATGATTGTTGCATCAAATGCAGACTGAGCCACCCACAGAAAAACTTGGTTGGTTATGAAAGGATAAGTGGATCAAAACAAAAGGATGAGAAAAAAAAAATACAGCTCGTTTAACAGCTTTTTGGGAGAAGGGTGGCAGTGGATTTTTTCTGTCTAAAAATGACCTGGGCTCAGGGGTATAGGGACAGCTTGTCATTGCTGGCATTGCTTGGTATTGCTGCACCTCTGGGGATGTGCAAAGGAAGGGAAGGGAACAAATGGAAAGGGAGAAAAAGAAATTGCCTTTGGTCTCCCCTAGAGCCGCATGAGACTTTTCCTTTCCTCAACCATTGTTGCATTGTCCTTGTGCTTGTGACTGCTGTGTACTCTTGTCTCACTGGCTGAGTACCTGCTGTATCACGCAGGCAGACAGAGCAGGCACTTCAGCACCACTTCTGACATCAAATGGGGAAGACGTAGTAAGTCACGGTACAGGAGCAATAAATGGAAGAAGCAATATCAAACAATGAAAACCACAATTACACAATGATTGAGTGAAGTTCTTCAAAACAATGTGATTTCTAATTGGAGTAGATGAAGGGAGGAAGTTTGCTTTCTGTGTTTGTTCACTGGGTTTGAACTTTAGACAGAAAGCCTGAAGCCTAAAGCTTGGGGAATTTTAATGGGACGCCTCAAGGTGAATTAAGAATGTTTGTACTTTAAATATAAAATAAACATTTAATGAACAATGCACTGGGCAGAGTCTTATTGCAATATGTCGTTCTACTTGGAGTGGTTCTACTTGGAGTCTGCAGAAATATATCACAATCAGATTCCTTGCATACACCTGCATCAGCATCAAACCTGAGAACAATTGCATGGAGCACCTCAGCCCAGCTATGTTCCATGCCCCCTGCATTCCTTGGTCACAAATCATTACTTTTGAGCAGTTCCAGCTAGAATTTTCCCTTCAGCACTCAGATTTTCACAAATCTGAGTATAAACCTGCCTTTTAAGAAGGGGAAAACTGAAAGTCACTTCTTTCTTTACCAGCTGACATCAGAACAATGACAATCAGGAAAAAAAAAAAAAAAAAANACAATCCCCTCCCTTGCCTGGCTGGCCGTGCTGTCCCTGATGCCCCTCTGACACGCCTGGCCCTCCTGGCTGCCAGGGCACTGCTGGCTCATGTTCAACTTGCCATGGACCAGGACCTCCAGGTCTCTTTCCATGGCAATGCTTTACAGCATCTCATTTCCCAGTCTGTCCATACATCCAGGATTACCCTGTCTCAGGTGCAGAATCTGGCAGTTTTACATATCGAACTTCATAGTGTTGGTGATTGACCAGCCCTCTCATCAAGGTTCTCTCTGCAAGTTCTCTCTTTCTTGGAGGGAGTCAACAGCTCCTCCCAAATTAGTATCATCTGCAGATGCAGTGTCCCTTCCTGTCCTGCATCCAAAGTAATNAAAATGCTTCTTGGACTCAGACAGGTTGTGACCGCTGCCCTGGGAAACCTGTTCCAGTGCCCAACCACCCTCTGGGTGAAAAACCTTCTTCTAATATCCAACCTAAACCTCCCCTTACAAAACTCCACGCCATTCCCTTGGGTGCTGTCAGTGGTCACCACAGAGAAGAGATCAGTGCCTGCTCCTTCTCTTCCCCTTTCAAGGAAGTCATAACTGCTGTGAGGTCTCCCCTCAGTTTCCTCAAGGTTGAACAAACCAAGTGCCCTCAGCTACCCCTTGCAAGGCTTCCCCTCCAGACCCTTTACCCTCTTTTGGACACTCTCTAATAGTTCAATGCCTTTCTTATACTGTGGCACCCAAACCTGCCTCCAGTACTCGAGGTGAGGCTGCCCCAGGGCAGAGCAGAGCAGGACAATCCCCTCCCTTGCCTGGCTGGCCGTGCTGTCCCTGATGCCCCTCTGACACGCCTGGCCCTCCTGGCTGCCAGGGCACTGCTGGCTCATGTTCAACTTGCCATGGACCAGGACCTCCAGGTCTCTTTCCATGGCAATGCTTTACAGCATCTCATTTCCCAGTCTGTCCATACATCCAGGATTACCCTGTCTCAGGTGCAGAATCTGGCAGTTTTACATATCGAACTTCATAGTGTTGGTGATTGACCAGCCCTCTCATCAAGGTTCTCTCTGCAAGTTCTCTCTTTCTTGGAGGGAGTCAACAGCTCCTCCCAAATTAGTATCATCTGCAGATGCAGTGTCCCTTCCTGTCCTGCATCCAAAGTAATTTCTGAAGATGCACAGGGCCCATGATGGAGCCCTGAAGAACTCCATAAATGACCATTTGCCTGTCTGATGTCACTCCATGCACTACAATCCTTTACATCTGACACATCACACAGTTGCTCGCCCATCACGTGATGTATGAGAAATATCCGTTACTGAACAACCTGCCCTGTGTATAAATGTTACACTTTGCCAGGGGCTGGGCAAAGTCACCTGGGTGCTGGGAGTGGGCTGGGTGTAAAGTGGTTATCTTTCCCTACAAAGAAACATATTTGGGATGTTGTCAAGCTCCCTAGAGCAGATGCTAGTCTCAGCTTGATGGAGCTCAAGAAAAAGAAGGAATTAATCCTGCTGCTAAATACAATAAATGTATGCTTTTCTGCTTAAAATGTACAGTAAAAATTATTATAAAAGCCTGAGATAGGCTTTCCTTTGTAGTTCTATAGCTCTTTCCTCCAACTGAAGATCTAAATTAATATGCTAGTGGCGACCTAGGAGTGAGTTGGAAATTCGGTTTAGATTGGTTTTTAGTGCCCTTGTTTCTTACTGCTGGTTGCATTCTGTGGGGGAAGAATGACCCCAAATGGTTGTGTACTCCGAATGCTGTCTGCACCACCGACAAACAATGNGGGCACTGCTGGCTCATGTTCAACTTGCCATGGACCAGGACCTCCAGGTCTCTTTCCATGGCAATGCTTTACAGCATCTCATTTCCCAGTCTGTCCATACATCCAGGATTACCCTGTCTCAGGTGCAGAATCTGGCAGTTTTACATATCGAACTTCATAGTGTTGGTGATTGACCAGCCCTCTCATCAAGGTTCTCTCTGCAAGTTCTCTCTTTCTTGGAGGGAGTCAACAGCTCCTCCCAAATTAGTATCATCTGCAGATGCAGTGTCCCTTCCTGTCCTGCATCCAAAGTAATTTCTGAAGATGCACAGGGCCCATGATGGAGCCCTGAAGAACTCCATAAATGACCATTTGCCTGTCTGATGTCACTCCATGCACTACAATCCTTTACATCTGACACATCACACAGTTGCTCGCCCATCACGTGATGTATGAGAAATATCCGTTACTGAACAACCTGCCCTGTGTATAAATGTTACACTTTGCCAGGGGCTGGGCAAAGTCACCTGGGTGCTGGGAGTGGGCTGGGTGTAAAGTGGTTATCTTTCCCTACAAAGAAACATATTTGGGATGTTGTCAAGCTCCCTAGAGCAGATGCTAGTCTCAGCTTGATGGAGCTCAAGAAAAAGAAGGAATTAATCCTGCTGCTAAATACAATAAATGTATGCTTTTCTGCTTAAAATGTACAGTAAAAATTATTATAAAAGCCTGAGATAGGCTTTCCTTTGTAGTTCTATAGCTCTTTCCTCCAACTGAAGATCTAAATTAATATGCTAGTGGCGACCTAGGAGTGAGTTGGAAATTCGGTTTAGATTGGTTTTTAGTGCCCTTGTTTCTTACTGCTGGTTGCATTCTGTGGGGGAAGAATGACCCCAAATGGTTGTGTACTCCGAATGCTGTCTGCACCACCGACAAACAATGAAGATTTCTTGCTCCTGATCCTCTAGCTTTTCATTACAGGCCTCTGATTCCAGTTTGACTGTCTAGCAAAGTTTCTGATAAAGGGAATTTTTTATCCCTGACACTTTTCACCATGATAAATTAACAGATGAAGTTATTTCCTGGTAAACAGAAGGCAGTCAGGTGCTCCCTGATTGCCCTCACTTCTCCAGCACCTCTGGTTTCAGAGTGGTTGTGTGCTGTGCAAGTGCTTGCAGTAAGACTTGCTTTGTTGTCTCTGACTAATGGGTATAATTCCCATAGTTTTGCAGTTGAGCATTACAGCACAGAATGGAGACATCATCTGTGTGGTGGTTTCAGGTCAAAGCTGGGTGGAAACACCAATTTGTGTAGTGGTTTTGGTTCACCTATTTTCGTTTCCCAGACAATGCACCAATTTCTGTAGTGGGTTGACTGCCCACTAGAATTATTTTCTCTTTTTCTGCTGTGAGATAGGATAACGAGAAAAGCAAAACAGGTTCAAACTTTAAAGGGTATAAAGGAAGCTTTATTGACAAAACTACACGAGAGAAAAAATTAATAAGAATCAGAATAAAACCTTCAAAACACCTCTCGTCCCCCACAACTTTTCCTTTCCCTTCTCACTGACAACGTATAGAGAAAACTCGGAACCCAGGTCAATTTACCACCTCTAAAATAGTCTTTCATCAGTTCTTTTAGAGAGAGAAGTCTCCTTTGGTCTGCCATGGAAACTTCTCCACAAGAAAAACAGTTCTCTTATGGCTTCAATTCTCACAAATCGCAGCTGCCCAGGAACCTGCATTTGTGAAGTCACTCCCACATCATGCAGCCTTCCCACAGCTGCATTATGGGCCATGTAAACTCATGGGGGACCATTTTAAAGATGAATGGTTCAAAAGCAAAGATTCTCTTCATCTCTCTCTGAGATAATTTTTATCTCTAGGAACAGAGGTCTTCTTCTTCTGTTCTTAGGGGCAGATCTTCACCTTCATCTTCATCTCATCTCCTTCTCTCTGTTCAAGCGTCTCATAAGATCACAGCTAATCCAACTTTTACCCAATTCAACACAAATGCCTTTCCTCATATCTGCAATTTAAACACCATTCATCTCCCCATGCATGTTTTCCATGACTTAAAGAGATATTCTAATATATTATAGTCCATCACCATGGCCTTACAAAAGAATTTCAGCCTAAGACTAGGCATCTTCTCATTCTCCTTCCATCTAGGACTCAACTCCTCCTTCACTGACCTTGATGTCTTCATATTGTCTCTCTACATGTCTTCACTCTGTCCTTTTCTCTCACTTAAGAGAGGATTAGTGCTTTGTAAGTTTCATCTGTGCAAGGAAAGTGTTAATATCTCGCCCAGGGCCTGCAGAGGGTCATGATGGTCTTTTGCCACACGATCTCTCACGGCGTTGGAACAGTCTCTCAACAAAATAACTCGGCAGCGGCGGCCAGAGCAGTTTACAGAACGGAGGCTGCGCTAGGGCTGGGCCAGTATCTCGGGGGCTCTAGCTGCATTCAGTTCTGGCCGCGGGGTCACTCTGCACGGCTGCCGAGCTGGCCCTCGGGGAGGAGAAGCGGCTAGGATCTCAGCAGCAGTATGCCCGTGGCTGGGGCTCCCCCCGCCTTCCCCTGCCTGGAGCCACTGGGAGCCCAGCCCAGCCCTGCTAGGCCTCGTGGGCCGCCATGGGGGACTCAGCAGCAGGATGCCAACAGCTGCTGGGGGCCCGATCTGGCCAGGACGGGGCCGTCTTTCCTCCCCTGGCCTTGCCCGAGCTGCAGCAGCGGCAGGGCCCGCCCCAGCTGCACCGGGCCTGCAGGCCACCTCCGCTGCGCGGCACCTGGATACATCTTCCCAGGCCGGAAAGAAAGAGAACTTTTCCCGGGCTTTCCCAGTTTTTAACCTGTGTATTCACAGAGGTGTGTCCAGCTTTCTAGCGGGCTAACAAGATGTCAGTACTCAAAACTAATCACTGATTGGTTCTGCCACAACTTTTCTTAGAAAAATCACTTCCATGGATAATTCCTCTCCGCATCAAATGTCAATCAATGCAAAACCAGCACAATCTGCCACTCACTAATAAGGGGATGATTCTGCCATACAGATTCCTCTGAATCCAGAGGAAATCTTCAGCATGCTGAAATCAGTGGGATTTTTACTGTTGGCTTCAGTAGGATCTGGATTGCACTTTGCAAGGACTTTGGGTTTGCTCCTGTGCTTTGTCACAGGTCCCAACCCTTAGATCAAGGATTGAAGTTCTTTAATGTTTCCTGCAACATCTGTCTTTTTCTTAGATGTGATGACTTATATTACGTAATGATAGTTTTCTTGTTCACTATGGGCAGAAAATGCCATCCCTCCTTTACCATTGTAAGCTCCAAGTAACACACCTGGCTTAATGTATCATTGCCTTGGGCCATAACTTATAACTGGAGAAGATACAGCAAACCTGAAATGAATCTGTCAGGGTAACCTAGGTCTCAGAGACCTTACCAATTCTCAAAATACATCTTTCTTGGTACTGCAGCTTCTCTACTGCACATAAAAATATTCCATCTATTTGGTCTTAACATTAGAGAGGAAGCATCATCCAAAATAAATATAACAAGCCTTTCCACACAAATTTCCATACAAATTCCAACATACCTAATTTTTCACTAGTGCAAGAGTGTGTGCAATGTATATGGTATACATTTACCAGGGACTGAGACATGACAGCTGAGGCATGATTCAATGGTTGGACAATTAGCAGTGCTGTTATAGGCATCTCACCACAGCTTCTGTATAAGTACTTATTGTACTGTAGAATGCAAAATTTGAGAAGATGTAGAAGAGAACTGAATAGTGTCTGTTATAATGTTTATTCTTATGCAACCTCAGAAAGGGGTAATCCAGAGTTTTCTTCACGGGTTTGAAGGAAAATCAGATATATAGGTTTAAATAGCAACTGTCAAACTTTTGCTGATGAGCCATGGCTTAGTTATAGCAATTATTGTTCCTTGTTGCAAATATGCAAACATCTGGTATTAAATGTTTGAGTCCTGGTGTCTTCATATTTCAGATGCTGTGAGAATGGTAATTATCTCTTGATTTAAGATTTTAGTGCAAAATAAGACTATTAAATGCGAAATTGCTAGATATAGTAAACACAGTAGAAAATAGGCACCAGTGGTTTTGCTAGTAACACTTTCCCAGTGAGTGACAAAACAGAGACCATCTTAGCCAGTGTTTTTTCAGTAAGCTCTGGCAGAGCCCACTGCTGCCCAATGCACTCTCAGGTTTGCACTCCAGAAAGGGCAGGGATACATCTCCAGCAGCAATATAAATTGTGGCATTCATGATAGCTCCAGCTCGACATAGTTGTGTATCAGAGGAAGAAGTCCATCACATTTCTCCTCACCCAGACGTCCTTGAGGAGTAGGCTTTCACTATTTTTTTCAGAAAAGGGAAGCTTCAACTGTATCTTTAACAGAAACTGTTTCACTGATGAAAGGTTATGGGATAAAGATGCCACAAATAACATGTTTTTAAACCCAAAACTTAGTCAATGAAACTTGTGGTTATGGATGCCAATTTTACTACAAGGGGGGGTCTTTCAATAGCTCCCAAGGCTGTGTGTTCATATGTGGGTTGGCATGAAGAATTCCAATGCAGATAGATCTGAGCAAGCTGATCTTCATCCCTTGATAACCACAAATGAGATGCCCCTAAAAGATGTATGGCTGCACCCAAGATAATCATCTTTGGCTATCCTTTTAGGAGAGAAACAGACCCTCAGGAGATAGAACTTCTGTCTTAGACAGACATCTCTAAACAAGCTGGGTGAATCATGCCCCAATGGCGCCTATCTTGCTGTGCTGATTTTGAAGGAAGGCAGGGGGTGAGTAGGACAAATACAAATATTTATGATATAGATTTCCAAAATTGGATTAAACTTTCCTACTTTGGTTTAAAAAAAAAGAAAAAAAAAGAATGTGTTTAAGATATTTAAGTTTAATTTATATTTAATTTCCAGCACCAAATGATTTGTTTTCCAGATCAGCACTATTTGTATTACCGCTTCTTTTCAGGAATAACTGTCTCCATCCACAAAAGACCAAAGCTGTTGTGGGGTTCAGCACTGTGATAACTTAAGGCTAGCTCCTGAAAGGGTGCTGAGCACCAAACGAGGTGCCTGTGCATCCTTCCCATTGTATGTTCTGTCAACCAGAAACCAGCCAGAGTTATTTATACATGGGTGGAAGAGACGAAGTTGTCTGTATGAGACACAGCCAGCCACCAGCAGAACAGGGATGCGGGATGAGTGGCTGTTGTGCATGCTGCCCAGCTCATTACCCAGACAACCTAGTTGTTCCTGGACCTCCAATAACCAAACCCAGAGCAGACAGAACTTGATATTAACTCAATCATTGTCCATTTTTAAATTAAGCCATGTTGCTAAAATTCCCTTTTTATCTTTGGAAGCTGTTACTTCTATAACTTGTGGAGTAACAGAACCTTTTACCCAGCATCATCCTTATCTTGGGAAATAATTTACCCAGAGCACATATGTATTGCAAGCATCAGGGCATGAGGGGTGCAGGCACACTAATGGCCCAGACCAGCTACCAGCTGCTCATGGGAATTCCCCACCTATCCATGGCCCAGGAAACTGTTTCAGCCTCTCAAGGCCATCAGGTTCTGTCCCTCCTGGTCATGGACCTTGCTGGTTGGGATCCCTGCCCATGGACCAATAAACCAGTCTGGCCTTGGCCTGTCCCCATCCCCAGGAAGGTGCCCAGGGCTAGGGCTGCCCGGCTCTCTGTGTGTGGGATGGGGAGTGGACCTCTTGGAATGAACCCAGAGGAGGCCACAAAGATAATCAAGTCCTGGAACATCTCTCCTATGAGGAAAGACTGAGAGAGCTGACGCTGTTCAGCCTAGAGAAGACTCCTGAGAGATCTTATAGCACTTTCCAGTACCTGAATGGGGTCCACAAGAGAGCTGGAGAGGGACTTTTTACAAGAATATGTAGTAATAGGACAAGGGGAAATTACTTCAAGCTGAAAGAGGGTAGATTTAGATTAGATGTTAGGAAGAAATTCTTAACTGTGAATGTGCTGGAGTACTGGAACAGGTTGCCCAGAGAAATTGTGGATACCTCAGGATGGATAGGACTTTGAGCAACCTAGTCTAGTGGAAGATATCCTTGCCCATGGAACAGGGATTTGATTAGAAGATCTTTAAAGTCCCTTCCAACCACAAGCCTTTCATGATTTCATGATTGGTACAAGCTACCAGGTATTGCCCGCAGACCTGGGGGTCCTTAGGGAAACATGGCCCTGTGGTAAGCAGGAAGATAAGAAGTGCACATTTATCTGGAAATCAAAAACAAGTCTGCAAGTGCAAACTTATGATGATATTTTCTTTACTGGGCACATAACCTGGTTACCAGGGACTTTCTCCCTCTCATGTTCTCTGCTGCTGAGACCTTGCTAAATAATAGAATCAGTCTTCCTCTTTTATTAGATTCTTCTGTGAGTATAGTGTAATTGTGCAGCTGATAGAAGAGCCTTAGCTTTTACACGATATCTTTTCAGACAAATCAACTACAAAAAATTATCACACAAGTGATTGTGGCGAACTGGGCACCAAGTGTGAATTACAGGCCCATGTGTTAAGGTCAATGTGACCCATGTGTTACAAACCACTCAGGGAGAAAATGAAGCTGATTATCTGCAGTTTTCTCAGTTCACTGGCTGTTTATGTGTATCTCAGGAAGGC
This sequence comes from Oxylabes madagascariensis, assembly GCA_013400675.1. NCBI lineage: Eukaryota > Metazoa > Chordata > Aves > Passeriformes > Timaliidae > Oxylabes > Oxylabes madagascariensis. The sequence continues at coordinate 55,811 of VYZR01126352.1, forward strand.
TTTCTGACACAGCACTGTAAAGCAGCCTATCTGTAGCTTCATATTACCAGTCTCGAGAGAGAGCTGCAATAAACAGTAAAGCAGAAATGAGATCTGTTCCTGGAAATCAGCTCAGCTAGAGGCAATTGAAACTTATAGCTGAATCAACCATGACTGGTTGAAACCACTTAATTTTTTGTTTTTCTCAATTTCCACAATTGTTTTTTATGATGCACATCTAATCAGGAAGATCCAGGTTACATTAAGGAGGTGGCATATGTGTCACTCTCAAAGCCTCTTTCCAGAAATGAGTCACTGAACACAGCACCAGCCACTCTGGGGGGGTGCAGGACTGAGGAAGGCCCTGACATCATTGAAGCCCATCAACGCTTCCCCGAGCACAGCTAGATAATTTTACAGAAAGGTGGTGATCTTGGTTTACCAGGATCAATAATAGAAAAATATCTATTAGAAAAACACATCTTGTCCAAGGGCCTACAGGGACAAAGAAGCATGACACACACCAGCCAGGCTGCTAGATTCAACAGGCATTCTTCAGATTTCAGAAAGTAAAAGTAAGCTGGCCTTCTATCAGGTTTGGGGAGTACAGAGCTCTGGAGACACTTTTGTCCTTGTCAGAGCTGCAGAATAGAAGATAACGAAGCCATGTGCCCAGTACTTGATTGAAAATGTCTCAATGACCCACAGTCCCTCTTTCTCCATCTTGGTCTCTGTAATTGTGACACTGACATGAATCGGCTATTGAAAAGACAAAAGTCTTAGTGAGGATTGGATAGAGACCTGCTACCACTGGGAAATGGATTCTGTATAACTATCAAATGCCTTGATTTAGGTCCACATTTTCAATGCTAAATTTGATGGCCAGTCCTTGGATTAACAAAAGTTCTATGATTTCTGGTTACAAAGCTTTGTACTGCATGTAATGACCTGCTGATTTCATTTGCAAAGGTTTCAAAGGTAGAAATGAGCCTGACAAATAAGTACCTCTCATGAAATCATTTTGGGAGCTACTGTTATTACCAGTTACTGTTATTACCAGTGATCATCCAAGAGAAAAAAAAAAGTATTTAGCAAATAAATAGCACTTCAGAGTTGGACTTCAGCAATGGTCTGATTTCCTGGAAGTATTTCAGAAGAGTTACTTTATAAAGCAGCTGCATTTAAGATTTCGTTGCTTATGTAAGTTCGGGATACTTTCAGAGAGAAGTGGTTTTTGTTCTGTGTTCCCAGAAGCAGCAGAGAAGGGTCACGATAACATTGCAGCCATTCCTGTCCTATGTCAAGCAGCCTGTTTGTATCTGTGCTGGTAAAATGAAAGAGGACCAGGCCATGGGGTCCAGCAAGTGACACATAATTATCCTTCCTGTTGAGTTATTTAATGTGATTTTGGTGTATACTAGCTGATTCTCCCCCAAAACACCATTTGGGGCCAACTGAACCACTCACATGGGCCAGGGACTGTTTCCAGCAAGACAATTGTTTTTGTGGCATTTGCTGGCTGGATGTGAACTGACCAAAACCCCCTTTCCTCTGGGACTGCAAAATGAGGTCTGTCCAGTTTTATTTACTGTTACAATCACTGGTTATTTGCTCTTTCCCAGGAATTCCTAGACTTGATTTACTTTAACCACATGCCCGTATCTATTATGAAACTCCCTAGCATACACTAAGGATGGACAACAGTCCATTAGAGACAAACAAGAATCCAAAGAGTCGGAGCTCAGGGCCAAAGAAATGTTCCAGTTTTTGAAGTATAAGTGAAACATGATGTAGTGTTTCAGTCATCTGAGATGTCTAAAACAGGCTGGGAAATTTTAAAAACCAAGATGTCCTCTCAGTATTGACCAAACCCTCAAGCTATATTCCCTATGTGCCTTCACGCTCTTTTAAGTAAAACCTTCATGGTACAATACCTGATGGTATTAGATGATAATCACCTCATATCCTTAGCTTTGTTCGCTAGGGAATAATTTCTTAATAAATAGACGTGAAATCCTGGGTTATTGCATTAGCATCTGTGAACACATGACTGTTTTGTCTGTGAAATCCCTCTGAGAGTTACTATGTCAACATTTGTTGTGCAATGCTTTTATTTGCTGTGTAACAGGGTGAGAGCAGCAGTGAGTTTTCCCATAAATGTGAATTTTTTCTTGGCTGACACAGCGTGCAGGGCCCTGCTAAAAACATCTGGGGAGTGGTTGCATTCCTTACTAGCTTGATAGGTGTGACTGGGGTGTGTGTGCAGGTATGTGAGTGCACAGAGGTGCAAAAACTACACA
>VYZR01126355.1:7218-28928 GCA_013400675.1 Oxylabes madagascariensis
CCCCCCCCCCGGGTTGTTGGTTTAGGCTAAGTTGTATCCACCCATTAAGTTGTCAGTCTTCCCTGATACCTACCCCTTATTCCCAAATGTTCTCTGTCAATCCTCCCTTGTACCAGCCCCTGCCTGGACCACCCCCTTAGGAAATCCCTGATTGGTTTGTTCATATTAATCTCCTCCCTTTAGCCTCCCCATTGGTTTGTGCTCGGTAAACCCCACCTTGTGTCCCTCCCTGGTCTTCTCCCTATTGGCCCCTTGACCATAAACTCCTCCCTCATTCTGTCCCTTAAAAGCCACTGCCCTGCCTTTGTTCTTGTCCTCGCCTCTGTTCTGTGTTCGAGTTGTGTTATGTTTTATGTTGCTTTAATAAATAATTCTTCACACTTGCATGCGAGGCCCACTTTGCTCCTTTCCACACGGATCCTGTGGCGACTTCTTGGGACTCTCGGGATCCCAGGGTTTGTCGCAGCCCCGCCAAGCGCCGTACCACCAGGCACACCGCGACAAGACTCTAAGTCTGTAATTGGGCCTACTGACAGTTCTGGTCAAAGCAAACAGGATAATCAAAAAGGAAAACGGTGCCCTGATTTTCATCTGCATCTCTAGGGGCAACACCTCTGCTGTTGTCATTCACTTGCTCTGTTACAAACACTTTAGTGCCACCGATGTAGGTACAGGAACTCAGAGTTTACGGATACCACAAGTGTTCCATTTCCCTACACTTTCTGAAACTCATCTTGAGTCTCCTCTGGGAACACAATCTCTGCATCTCCTGAAATTACTCACATAAGACAGCTTTCTCCTTTACAGATGGAATCTACTATCAGTGTTATAAGTATCACTGATAACATTTCCTCTTTTCATATATCTTTAATTCAAGGATCCTGCAATAATCAATAAACTCCAAAATTCTTTTGTTGAAATAGAGTATATCTTCTTTAATTTGCTGAAGTAGGTATTTTGCTCAAGAGAATTAACCTCTTCAGTTCTCTGGCTAAAAAACAAATAGTCTGAACTTCTAAAGTGGATTAGTCTTCAATTCCTTAGCATAATTAAAAGTTTGGAAAAAGTAATTTTTCCTCCATTGAATCCACTGAGTTTTGGATCTGGAATACATTCATTGTATACAGGCAGGGACATTCAGCTTTCGCCTGAGACCAAATATCTAAGAGAGACTTTACATCTCATATAATAACTTCTAAAAACCGTTAACTCTTCTCCAGTCCTTCATCCAGTCAGATGAATCTGACCTCAGCATATCAGTGAAGGTTTTTTGAACAACTGGTCGCGGTTACTGAATACATATTGTCCAGTGAGTCCAGCAAGGTATCATTCTTCATTCTGCCAGTGGGTTTCCCTTTAATAGGCAGAAAAGATTTATGACTGACAGATGATACATCCAAGTTATGAAATATTATTTTGTCATTGCAAGACACATAATGGGTCTACTGGAAAGCAAAGAAATGAAAAAAACCACAACAAAAATGTCCAATCTAGCCCAGTTAATAATGCATCATTATATATTAGAGAAAGTAATTTATTTCTCTTTTTTCCCCCTACAACAATGATTCTATCAGTAATATCAAATAATCATTTATCCTCTCATTTGCATATAGATATCATTAGTGTACACTGATATCCTCATAATTCAGGGAAGACTACATCCCATTTTCACAAGCTGTTGGACTGCAAACCTTGCCTAGGAGGAATAACCAGGAAGGTGGAAAATCAGGATATTTTTCACCTAATCACTTAGCTATGCATAGGTTAGAAGCGGAGTCAGTTTACAGGAAAAATAAAATCATATTCTCGAATAAGGTGCCAGCACTATTCTCAGTAATACCAATTTCTGAGCTTTGGAGATAAAGCCCTTAATTAATTCATTTAAAAGATATCTTGAAAAAAAATCTTAATTAGATTAAATCATTATTTCAGGAAGCAATATGCCAAATTACGCAAAACTAATTAGGGCAGTGAAGAAATCAGCTTACCCACTGATTTACAGGCAACGTGGGCAGTCTTTTATCTGTAACTGTCTCTGCCAGCAGGAACAGCATTTTTATGGAACTTATGAAAGACTCTGACAAAAAACAAGCAGAATAGTCTCTCTAGCATAGTGAGAACTGTTGGTTTACAATAGGAAATCATTCAAAAATACCTAGTAAATATGTAAGGAATAGTGACATCTCAAAAAAATAAGTTTTATTTGAAATATTTGAATAGTTTGCCCTTGTAATCCAGTGAAAAGGGTAAAGACATCTTCTTTGTACTATTAAATATGATTTTAATGCTAATGGTAGCCATTAACTTGGAAGACAGGACAGAAAGTTTTCAAATTCTGATTTGTTTGCACATATTTGAACAACTTGAAATTAATTTTCTTTTAAAAGAACAGCACCAGTTCATTATTAAACAATAATAGATTAATTGTGTCTCATCAGAAGTCACGTTGTTAAATGTAATTCACTAATGTACTTTCATTTCATTTGTAAAACACCAAAGCAAAAACAGTTTATCACCAGACATTAAAAATTAATTAAACATTTTTAAAACACACAGGCAGTGACAGTATCTTGCTCACAACTGTGTGATGATGGCCTTATAAGAAGTAATTCACAAATCATCAACTCAACAGTTTTGACCAATATTTGCTACTCAGCAATGAGCTAAAAAAGCCCACCCTTCTGGAAAGGAATAAAATGGAGTTTATTTCTTGAGGATTAACCCTGGTAAGTAGCTAAGCACCACATGGGTTCTCAGCCATTTTCGCCAACTGGGATGCGGAGAGAATCAGAAAGGTAAAAGTGTGACAACTCATGGGTTGACACAAAGGGAGTTTAATAGGTAAAACAAAAATAAAATAAGTTATTAATTTACTATTTCTTATCAGATGGATGATGTTTAGCTATTTCCAAGATAACAGGGTTTCATCATAAATTACTGTTACTTGGGAAGACAAATTTATTGACTCCAAATATCTCCCCCTTTTCCTTCTTCCCCAGCTTTATGTTCAGTTGGGGTCAGCAGTGTGAGAAGGCGAGAAGACCTTGATGCTGTGTGAACACTGCTCAGCACCACCTAAAACATCCCTTTGTTATCAACAATTACAAATCCGAAACACTTTCTGCTTCTGTAAGATTATAGTTTGTATTGCTCTAATGGTAGTACTAAATCAGATAAATGATTAAGGCAAAAAAGCTGTTATTGGGCATTTTACTGGTATTTAGGCAAAGAAAAAATAATTTTGCAATATAATTTGAATATTTGTAATCACTTCTATAAAGAGAAGAAAACCAGAGCCTAAGTAGGCAGAGTTCCTGGAAACTTGTCACTATTATTTTTCCCACTCACTGCCTGGGTCATCAGTCTGAGAGTTTCTCTATGCCCTTCATATCTCTACTCCACTTGCATGACGGTAGATGTGAACAGACTTATTTTCATGTAGTGATTTTCAGTCAGCAGCACTCATGCTTATTTGGTTGCTAGCTGTTTAGTATGGTAGTTGAACTTTCCTGGAACTTTCCCCACACTTTCCCTTATAAACCCCCTTAGCTCCCTAAGAAAAAGGTGTAATACCTCCAGAGAGTTGATACTTGACTAAAGTTCATTGAGGTGCAATATAGAATCAGCAGAATTTCACTAGTAACATGTAGAAAGGGATGAATCATTTCTAGGGTAGGAACATGCTTGCCAGGAATCACACCAAACCAGGAGATAAGGCAGCTGAAGTAGATATGAATCTTGGGTGGTTTGGGGTCTCTTGAAAAAAACACCTTTCAGTTCAAAGAGAGGTTCATGTCATCTGTTTTATCTTTCAACAAGAGCAATTCAAACAATGAGAGAATTTATAGAAGCTTAAATATTCATTGCCTACTGTACATATACTGGTATCTGATCCTCAGTTTATACAAATACTACTAATGCAGGTGTTCAATAATGAAAAAAGAAATGCAAAACGGCAAAATTGGATATGGCTAACAAATCAGAATGCAGAAGCCTGCACTCATGAGTTATAAAAGATATAGCATGTTGCCATGTGTAATTTTGTGTTTTAATACCCTATGGTTTATTCCTTCCCCAGCCCCTGCCCCCGGGGTGGTGGTTTAGCCTGGGTTGTGTCCACCCATTGGGTTGTCGGTCTTTCCTGATATCCACCCCTTATTCCTGAATGTTCCCTGTCAATTTTCCCTGGTACCAGCCCCTGCCTGGACAGCCCCTTGGGGTATCCCCTATTTCTCAAAGCTCCATTGGTTTGTTTGTATAAATCTCCTTATGTTAGCCTTCCCATTGGCTTTATGCTTTGTAAACTCAGTTTGTGTCCCTCCCTGGTCTTCTCCCTATTGGCCCCTTGACCCTAAACCCCACCTTGATTCTGCCCCTTAAAACCCACGGTTCTGGCATTGTTCCCCTGTCTTCACCTCTGCACTGCCTGGAGTTGTGTTACGTGATAATAAAGAAATCTGGGACTGCAAGTGAAGCCCACTTCGTTCCTTTTACCCTGACCAGTGGCCACCGCTTGGGACTCCAGGACCCTGGGGGTTGTGTCGTGCCTCTGCAAAGTGCCTTGTTACCCAGCATGTGATGGCAATAGCAACCATAAACAGGTATGCATCATGCACTGGACCTTCTAGAGTGAACAAAAACCTTGCATGATTACCTGTTGATAGATATGCATGTGTCTGTAAAATGTTATAGCTATTAATAACATAGTTACCTCACTATGTATCAGTTAAAAGGTGGCCGTATGAAATGAGTTTGAATACAAAGTCTTCTAATTAAGGATGACACATTCTGTATTTATAACACATTCATCTCTCCTGTGTTTATACTTGATTTTTTTCATAAAAGCTCTGCCATGGTGAAGTCTCTTGTTTTTTTCTTTCTTTTACTTGAAAGTACTATGAATCTGTGTAGCTAACTGAATGAGTTTGGCCTTTCAATTACGTATCATAGCAATAGCTGTGACCTGCTCAATAGAGTTGATTAGTACATGGCTCTTTTCCCACGGGCGCTCTTCAAAGTACAGCAAATTCTTATAATGTCATTTCACAAAGTTCAGATACTGGCAGCAAGTGTCATCTGTCTTTTCTAAACATTGCTACTTCGTTTTATATCAGCCTGCATGGTAGCTGGTATTAAATGGTGTTCAAATTCAAAGTCAAGTGGTCAGCAAAACTTAGCCACGAGCATCATGAACATTGATAGATAAATTCCTCTCATGGGCTCAATGGTAGTACACAAAATCCCTGCCTTTCAAGAGCTAAGTAAAATCTACAAAACTGAAGAAATTTCTTCCATCAAGTGTTGATTTTCACAAAGTGGGTGATTTCTAGGAAGGGCTTAATATGATCTATCAAGCATTCCCCAAATGACCATTTTTCCAACCAGGTTTACTATTTTTCATGCTGGGGTGAAGAACTCAACTGCTAATCCAAGTATATGTGTCCAAGTGAGTGCGGTCAAAACTGTCTTCTTATTTATTTGTTCTTCAGCCCATTCTAGCTGCCCTAGATCAAGCATTAGAGGCCCACAATCAAGCACACTGAAAAAACTACATTGCAGCAATCTAGTTAATACTGTTTTTTCTCATTATTATTCTGATACACTTATTCTCCTGCACTTACATTCTCCCACCTAGTTGGCTCAAGTAGATTATTTCTCTGTGTGTTCATTCAATGAGTTATGTTAAATAAGACCTCCAGAGACAATTTTATAGCGTGAGGAAGGGCTGATCATTAATTATATCTATTATAGGACACTTCAGCGTGGTCAGTATTCTCGGACTTCTGGAGACATCTAGTGAATATTTAGATAGAGTATGTTCACTATTGGCATTAACACTTCCACAACAGCACTTCTGCATTTGTCTAACATAGTCAGACTTGCCTACCCTTTAAGAACCGTATTTTTGAGGATACATGTGGGTAACGAAGAAGACATTATGTGTCTCAACCTACTTGATCTGTTCTGGTAAGCAGTCACAAATCAGAAGTCATACCAAATTCCTTTATTGTGTAATGAGACTGCCATGATTCAGTTCACTGAGTATTAACTAGAGAGTGTAGGAACCCAAGTTTCTCACTACTGTTATGTATTTGCCACATTTGACCTTGAATCTTTTACCCATATTTTGTACTTTGAGATTAGTAAAGAAATAGCACCCACTAAGCACTGTTATTAATTATAAATTCAAAGGATATTCAATGTTTTGTTGAGGTTTTTCAATGGTGAAGTGCACATTTAACAAATTTTTCATATGCAGTACTGTTTTAGTACTCCCAATAGCTCCTTTGTTAGAGTGCATTATGACATTAAATGTAATTTCAGAGAATTGAAGTTATCCTATGTGTAATTGACTCCAGGACAAAAAACTAATCATTTCACAGTCCATGTTCATTTTATTTCTCTCTCTCTTGAGTATAATTATGTCTTTATACTGGATAGACATGCAATCTACAAATGAAATTAAGATATTAATTACTTTCTCTGATTTCTTTGAGATCAGATATGGCACTTACCGTAGGACAACCCAATAAGATCGGGAAAGATAATTTTGAAGCTTTAAAGTGTATTGTTTGCCGGTTTCACTTTTAGATTATCAATAGACAGAAAATCGTGTCATGAGTTTTGAAAAAATAAGAGCTCCACTTTAAGGAGCATGTTTGATCAGTGTCAACTGTATCCTGTATTCTGAAATGTATAATACACTTGGTTCCAGGCAACAGATAAGTGACAGATGATAGGGCACAATCTCATGAAGTATTAAGATCTCTGACTATGTGCATAAAAAGGATTATATTATTAGAAGGAAAACAATTTTTTTTTTGCTAAATTGTTTAGCATTTTTTTAAACATATTCTGTTAATAATATTTTAACCTAATTGCAGTATTGATGCATTTTTATTTTCATTAACCCTAGACCTAAAGCAGTTGTTTGACAAAAGAAAATATTTGGGATGCTCTGTATTGTAACAGCCATTAATTCAGTCCAGAAATTTTTGGTTTAAGTTAAAAGTGTTCATTTAAAGAAATGTGTGTGTCTCCTTACAATGCTAATCCAAACAGGCTAGGAAACTCTTATTCCAACTGGTATGGAACAGTGCCACAAAGTTTGGAGGTAAAAAAAAAAGAGAGGGAAAAAGTTGATAGAGTTGATACACCTTATTCCCCATAAAGGTAATTCAAAGAAAAGAGAAGTTTGGACAGGTAATTCTACATGCAAGGTAGACCTTGCTTTTCAAGCCCTCACCTTCCAGGCTACAAATACAGACCCTTAGTTCTCAGTGCCTCCAGAACTTTCTTATTCAGTAGAGCAGATGTAAGCTGTTTTACAAGATGTCAGAATACATAGCTTATGAATAAAAATGAAATAAGTAGAGTCAGCTAATATCATTTACTTTTCTCAGAAAATGACAGTGATGCTCGTTTGGGATGAATACCTTTATCTCACTTTGTATCTGCAGGTCAATGATTATCTATTTCTGAGACTGAATCCTCTTTCATGAATTCAGAATAATTCAGAAACTGTTCTTCCAGGTGAATTTCATAAATACAAAAATACCTGCACCAATCTTCAGAATGTTACTGGATGATTACTGGGCAGGTATTAAATAACACATTATACAGCAATAATACTAATTTCCCTATAGCTTTGAAATAGATCTGCTGGAGTTTGCTTGTGTCTTCAAATCTAAGGTTGAGCCTGAAGAAATACTTAGTTTCAAAAGATCTAATTTGTTATTTCTGAGGTCTTCAAAGTAGGATACCAGGTGGCCAATGAAATGATTGACTTCAAAGAACCCACTGCTGTCAAAGCAAACCAACTGTAAGTCTACTTGGTGTCTATTTTTGTTCGTTTGGTTGCTTCCTGTGAAGATTCAACCTCTCTTGATTGAAACCACTGCTTTCATTTCATTCTTGTTTATCACCACTACGACCGTTCAGTTCAGCTCAGAGTTACACTAGGGTTTGTTTTGCACCTTGGATTCAACAGCAATGAAATCCAAAACTAAGGGAAATCCAAAACTATTGATGCTACTTGTAACTTTTTGTTCAGCTCAAATATTGTCCAGGACCAGGGTGTTTGAAATTGGGCTAAGGTGTGAAATGTAAAATGAAGACGGTAGAATATACAGCATATAGTATAGTATATTTTATAAAATGCAGCAATTTTAACAGATTTCATAGTATTTGGAGTTAATATTTCACATCCATCTCTCTGTGAGCCTCTGTTACGTATGTCTGAAGAGTCCAATATCCACCAGAGTAATTACAAATGCCTTAAGCACTCAGAAAATCTCGGCTGTTTTGACTTCCAAAATTATTCAAATTACTTGAAAAACATTTTGAACAGAAACTGTAAGTACTTTCTGAATGTAGAGACTCCTTATCAAAATAGAATCAAAGAAATAACTGCTGGAGAAGGGAAAAACCTTGGTGGCCTTTATCATCAGAAGAAATTTCTTCTACTTCAGGCTGCCTTATGCTGACAGGGGTTCAGTGACAGTGGTTCAAAACAAACCAAAAGAAAAGCCTCGTATCTCTGCATAATGTTGCTAGTGAACTGTTAAATTTACTTTAGCACATAGAATTCCTTTTGAAGACAAATGTAGCTATTTAATAAATATCTTCTGCTTGTAGACAGCTATGTCTATTTCAAAGTATAATATGCCTTTGATTTTTTTCTGGTGCCAGAAAAATAATAAAATCTTGACAGATAATTTTAAAGCCTGTATTTTATTTCTTAAAAATGTATAGCTCAATTTCAAGTTGGTGTAGGGATTGGGGTTGGGCTTTAATTTGGGAGTGGGGGCGGTTTGCACATTTCCAGGTGGGAATATTTCTATCATTTATTTCCTATTTTGTAGTATGACTTTTGGTTTAAGCAGGAGAGCTATTTTTTTTTTCTCTTTTTAAAACATAAAAAAGATTTTTGAAAACCATGCAATAGTGACACTGTTTCTGGAGAGTTTTTATTGTAGCTACCTTGGTGATGTGAGAATGCAGGTCAGTTTAATGGCTCAATAGAACAGCTTAATATGAATTGTAGACAACTTATCAATTGTGCGCAGATACAAATTGTCTAATTCTTCATGACAGGAAAAAGAGGCTTCAGTGTTGGAACTAAGTCACTTTTTAAAAAAATATCCTTGGAAACAAGAGAGATTATGACCATTTTGCACAAAACTAAAACCAATGCAGACAGGCAAAACAAATTCCCAAGAGCAATAGTATCTTGTCTGAAATTAAGTATCTGAGAAATATGGTCATGGAACAGATCACCTAGAAGCTGTTGATGCCAAAATGGTGTGCTAAGTCACATGGAACATGGGGACATGATTCAAGACAGCCTGCACTTGAACAGGCTTCAACAAGGGCAGGTCCTGCCTGACCAACCTACTGGCCTTCTACAGCAAAGTGACTATATCAGTGGACAAGGGAAGAGCTGCAGGCATCAGCTGTTTAAATTTCTGTAGGGGCCTTCACATGGTCCCTCCACAACTGGAGAGGTATGGATTTGATGGATGGACTGTATGGTAGATAAGGAATTGCTTAGATGTTTGCAGCCAGAAGGAAATCATCAATGGCTCAGCATCCAGGTGGAGATTAGTGATGAGTGGTGTTCCTCAGGAGTCCGTATTAGGATCAGTGCTTTTTAATATCTTTATCAAAGATATAGACAAAGGGATCAAGCGCACCCTCAGAAAATTGGCAGATGACACCAAGCTGAGAGGTGCAGTTGACAAGCCTGAGGGGCAGGATGCCATCTAGAGGGACCTGGACAAGCTCAAGAAGTGGACTCATGGGAACTCCATGAGGTCCAACAAGGCCAAGGGCAAGGTGCTGTGTCTGGGTCAGGACAACCCCTGCATCAACAGAAGGCTGNTTCCGCATTTTACCTTGACTGGTGAGCTGAAGCATGAACTCAAGTGCTGCACATGGGGTAGGCAGGACAGGATTTTGCTCAACTGTATCAGCAGAGACTCTGACCCGTCTGCTCCATGCAAGAACTGATGACCCCTGTCTAGGGTGAAATAGGGTAACACAGGACCATGGGCAAGAGTAGGGGGACGCCCTGATAAAAATTGTTTATAACCAGGAAATAATAATCTTTGGACCCTGGCACTTTAGGGCAAATTCTCTTTGCCTTCTTTTTACACCTGTAACCATGACCCACAGTGCTCTGCGTACAAACAGCCTATGAAGTGATTAGCAACCTCTTGGTTTGGGTCAGCAATATAAATAGAAATATTGCATGAACAACTTGTCTTCAGGTGGATGTCAGAACTTGAGAACTGGTTATTCAGTAGAAACTGGAAGCTGATATTTTCATGTTGAAGTACGTGTGGCTTTTCTTTTAGCTAAAAATAATTAATATTTAAATTCCTTTATTAAGTTATGTTAGGAGTTCTTTCTCATTATTTTCATGCTTTTTCCCCTGTTGAACATGTGCTCCTTTTCTGTGTTTTTAAAGCATTTTGCTTATGCATTCTAAAGGAATATACTCTGTCTGTTCACAGAGATCTTAATTTTACCATTTTCAGTTGTTAATAATAATTAGTTATCATGTATTGTTTAATTACTTTTCAGTTAATTGGGTGTTTAGGTCAGCAATTTGTGAGTCGGTGATGGCCTAGTGAAGAACCATGTTTCATATTCATTCCACAGTCAAATATGCCTCAAAGTTTCTTTTCAAGTTTCTTCATTTTTATTTGCATTCACCTAATTTTTGAATAGCTAAAAATCTCAGCAGAATCAATGAATATATCTCTTGACATCAACAGCTTGGGGAAACCTATTAGGGCAACGTGAATAATCTGTCATGACTTAGTCAATTGTGAAAAGGTAGCCTTTGAGTTTCTCACGCTACAAGACTAGCAGTGGTGTGATCATTCATGGGACCACAAAAGAGAATTCTTTTCCTCCCAAACAGCACTTGCCAGGTCATCTTTAAAGCTGTATTTGGAGTCAGATGGTTTTCTTCCTGAATCTAGCAGAAATTCCTTTTCCTTCTGTTAATGATGTAGAGCAGATTTCAGCTGTGCTAGATTACAAAAAGGGTTGGGTCCTGAGGCGTGTCCTCACATTGCCTAAAACTTGCCAAGCATTCCGTCCTTTTGGGACTTGGAACCTTCTGTTCAAACATCAGTTGCTGAAATACCCTTCAGCAGCAGTGTTTCCACTGATAATGTCATTTCCTTGTGATAGGCAAAAGCAGCCTTCTGAAAGACGCGAGGATGCATCTTTCAATTTACAAGGGTAAAATTGTAAAATTATTAGTTTTTAGCAGTAAATATGAATGGAGAAGCTAAAATTTATTAAATTTTATTTCTTTGATGGTGATCTTGCTGAGCACAGAATACTTAACTCTGAAAGTCTGCTGATGGAATATGATATGTAATACATAAGAGACCAATTTGGCCTTTGGAGGAATGATTTAACCTAAGTGTATTGAGCTCAGGAGAGCACAGAGAAATCAGTCTATACTATTCCTGAAGGCATGTACTAACAGAAGAAGAGGGTGTAGAAAGCCAGGGAAAATTTCTGGGAGAACTGCTTCAGGTCTTAGATAAGTTCCTTTGCTGAAGATGAGCAGCAGTTTGGTAAATTACAAATTTGAAAGTCATACATTTTTCAGTCAGGTTTCTCCTGAGGAAACGTCAAGCTTGAGTCCTGAATGGCATTACTAGTTGCAGTAAGTTTCTAGGCTAACTGTCAACACTAACAGGGTTTGGATTGTAATGAGTTGACCCTGGCTGGATTCCAGGTACTCATCAAAGCCTCTCTATCACTCCCCTCTACAGCTGGACAGGGGAGAGAGAATATAATGAAGGGTTCATGACTTGACATAAGGACTGGGAGAGATTGCTCACTAAATACTGTCACAGGTAAAACAGGCTAGAATTAGAGATATTACTTGAATTTACTACGAGCAGAATAAGAGCAGAATAATAAGAAGTAAAAGAAGACCTTAAGAACACCTTACCCCCCTCCCTCCCTCCTTCCCAGCTCTACCTCCTCCCCTCCCCCAGCAGTGCTGGGAGACATGGAATGGAGGTTATGCTCAGATCATCACCCATTGTTCCTGCATCTGCTCAGGGAGAAGAGTCCTTCCCCTGCTCCAATATGGAATCTTTCCCACAGGAGATAGTTCTCCATGAATCCAACAAGAATCCATCCCAAAGGTAACAGTTCTCCACAAACTGCTCCACTGTGAGTCACTTTTCCACAGGGTGCAATCCCTCAGGTACAGCGTGCTCCAACAGGAAACCTCTACCAGCATGGGCTCCTCTCTCTGTGGATCTGCAGGTCCCTACCAGGAGCCTGTTCCAGCACAGGCCTCCCACAGCCTCCTCTCAGGCATCCACCTGCTCTGGCAGGGGTTCCTCCACAGAGTACAGGTGGATCTCTGCATCCCCACAGACCTCCATGGGCTGCAGGGGCACAGCTGCCTCACTATGGTCTGCGCCACATGGGAAACAGTTCCAGTGCCTCCTCCTCCTTCTCTACTGACCCTAGTGTCTGCAGAGTTTTTCCTCTCACATATTCTCACCCTTTCTTTTTCTTCTTCTTAAATATTTTATCACGTAGGCGTTGCTGTAATCTCTAATTGGCCCAGCCTTGGCCAGTTGCATGTCTGTCTTGGAATCACCTGGCATTGGCTCTTCAGGACCTGGGAGAAGCTTCTGGCAGTTTCTCACAGAAGACATCCCTGTAGCCCTCCCCTCTACCAAAGCTTGGCCATGCAAATCCAATGCAAGGATAACAACAATGCTACAGTAAATATAACAGTTTACAGTCAGATCCCATTTCCCAGCTTACATTCCAAATAGTGAAAGCTGGAGTCACATGTAGGTTTAAGCTCATATCTGCTTATGGCCCTAAAAGCTGGACAGAAGACTGCTGGACCTGTTTGCAGCCTGTCTGTATGTGGTACATGTAGCCCTTGCAGGTGCATATTCAAAGGTTAGGACTCCTCTTTTCCTGTTGACACACAGCTTTCCTTTCTCTCAAATTCTGAGGCAGAAATTTCCTTTCTTTACAAATATCTGGGTATGCTAATTAGTTTCAGAGACAACATGACAAGACAGAACTGATGTGTTGAAAAGACAGCATGAAACACAAACAGGTGCAGCAATTCTAATTACTGCTTCTGCCCATGATCTGTAGTTATCAATAAGAAAGTCAATGCCTTTTAAGTCTCAAGTGATAGACAGAAATATAATCATCATTTGTATGCAGCCATACTTCCAAAATGGACCTCAGCATAGTGATCCATGACTGTCATTCCAGTGAGTCACAGTTGCTTTACAAGGATTCTGTCAAGTCAAGTCAAAAAGTTTCAGTTCAGGGATAATACTGCTAACCTGCTCTTTAGCAGGTTATTTCAGTGGTACCCTACAGCTTCTAGTGCTCCTACAATAAATGAAAACATCCAGAATACATTAAATTTAGAAGGGGATCCAAGAATAGATTGTCAGTGACTAAACTGTCTTAGGCAAATATTTACAATACTTCCACAGAAAATTAATGGTAACTAGGGCACATTGGGGTTTATCTGTATTTTAAGTATCAAACAATTTCCAAATGATTATATATCCTTTTTCTTCTTAGCTGAGATAATAATGTATTTTCAGATACTGTTAAATAGCTTCAACTTACTATTACTTGGAAGTCTGCACCAGCATGCCTCTCTATGCCCTGGAGAGTTTCCTAGATCTGTAACACTGCATTTGAAACTGCACTTATGATCATGTACCTGATACTGAACTGTAGAAATTACCTGCTTTGCAACAACTAAGTACCTGTCTGGATCTCTCACTTTGGTCTTATCATTGATGAGGGGAGCAAAGCCCATGTGGATATTGGATAGTCTGACAAGTTTAAATAATCAGTCAATCAAAGTTTCTGTTGGAGTCTTCTTTGCTACCTTCAGTAATGAAATAGCAGGTGACAGTCAAGAGGGAAATAACATATTCACGGAGTGTGATCATGTCACAGTAAACAATACCTGTGATTGAGCACTCAAGTAATTGCAGTGTGTAGCACAATTTGTACTGGCAATCCAATAGCCTGATTATCTTAGCACAGTCCTGGTGATGTGCTTAAATAATCTCAGAAGTAACCTAAAGTTATGTTTATTTATTCAAAAATCATAGAGTGGGGAAAGAGTCAAATGCAATATTTTGGAACATAGGCAAAAACAGATAAAATGAAACCAAATAAAACAAACCTCTATCACTCCTTAATTTGGACTCAAAGTAGAAGTACAAAATATAAAAATTTATTAAAAATTTATAAAAAAAGAAAGCTTGCCATCCGGTATTAACAAAGCTGCTTCTATCAATAAATTTGATCCCATAGAAGCCATGTTCTTTTGGAGAACCTGGGCCTTTTTTTAGCTTTTTCTAGACCTGAATAAGTCCTTTCTTAGTGTGTGTTTTTGGAAAGTTAAGCTTGAATCATTCAAACACTCAGAAATCATAAATAAAATATATGACAAGATCTTCCACCTCAAATTCGAAGCCCTTTATCCTGCCCTGTAACCTATAAGGCTTTTAGCACAGCAGAGGCGCAACAGTGTAGTTTGCGTTGGAGGTGGTTCTTCTGAAATGGAAATCCCAGTCTAATTTCACAGAAGGAAGATCGTGGTCTAATGGATCAGCACGGGTACTTCATTCATCATATGCATATGGAATATGGTGAGTAGTTTTTGTATTTAGGATGGACATATGAACAGTAGAGCGGAATGTGCCTTTCTCTTAGAAAAGAAAAGCAACTAAGCCAGATATTTGGCTAGCAAAGATTTTCTTTTCAGACTTTCAGGAGAACTGAATGACTGACCTGAAAACCTGTGTTAGTAATGCAACTTTGAACTACAGTTTGCAGAGTCAAAATGACAGTCTTTCCATTCTTTCTTTGTTAAAGCTACTTAATATCAAAACTTTTAATGTGTGGCTAGTCATTTTCTGAAATAAATGAATTCTCACTCTCTTTTTCTGACCTATTTTTGCTTCTCAATAGAATCAGATTTTTAACAGTTTAATCATGTATATTACCAATTTATAAAGTTTTGTACTTTTCCTTTTACATTGAGGAATGTTACTGCTCTACCAAAGATGGGCATACCGGCTGTTTCCACCCTGCTGAAGTGTGATCATTATTCTTTTGGGAAGAAATGCCTGAAAACATAGGAATCATTCCCCAAAATACAAACAAGTCCATCAGCAGCTCTGGAAAGGTAAAAATGTTTAGGTAACACTCTTTTGATGAGGTTCTGTGTGTTTGAGGAGATGGTTAGAAATATTATAGAAAAATTTTGATCACAGTTTTTAAACATGGGGAAACTTTAGGCTTTAGTTAAAAATAGGAGTTCTGGGGCACCAAATATTTTTTATGTCTACAAATGAGATTTCATGATTTTGAAAATAAGTAAGGCTGTATAAAGCAATACCCAGATTCATATTCTATTTCTCTCAAAGGGAAACAGCCTCCAGTAAAACAGCAGGGCAACAAGTGACTGAATTGTTTTAGTGGCAATTGGGTGGGGTTCAGGAAGGCTCTATAATGTCATAATACAAAATTGAAAAAGAATATCCTTATAGTAATTACTTATTTTCAATATAAAGTCAAAAGTCAAAGGAATTTTGGCAGTGACATTTTAGCCTCGTATAAATCATGGGGAAATTATGAATGTGAACAGTATGAATGGCCAGTAGTATTCACATTCTCACAAGTTTGTAATTTATCACTTCAGATATCAGAAACTGAACAGAATATTTTGCAATCACAGGTTTACAACTGTGACCTGATCAACAACTCTGTGATGTCCAACGTGAAATAAAAGTTCCAGTTTAGCACAGCTATTATCTTAAAATTTTTTATCATCTTTTCCCCAAAGCTCCTGCTGAAAATATACAGACCTCCATCATCAGGCAGGAGAACTGACTGTGCTCTCAACCTTTGCTTCTAGTTACATATCCACTACAGTGACTATGCATATGTGATAGCTGAGGTTTTTTCATTGTAAACTCACACACTATTCATGTTAATAGGAAATTAAAAAGTGTTCAGATACCATAAGTGTACAGGTTTGATAATTCAACTATATTTATTCCCCTGCCTTCGTTTCCATTAGCAGTTCATTCCCTTCCACAAAGAGAAAGGTATAATTTGAAAAAGGTTGGATTACAATAGGGTTTAAATCACTAGGTTGATTACAATACCTTTATAACAGAGGTGAGCTTTAAGCAGCCCATCTTCCCCATGGATCACATCCAAATAATGCTGGTATTCTAAGTCCCAAAGTTGATAACATTCATCCACTGAAAGAGGCTATTTCCCTGAATTAATCTCTTTGTTGTGTTTTAGCCTTTTGCTTAGTTAAATGCTTGATAATACTTTTAAAAATTGATCCTTTAGGATTGCTTTGGATCACAAAAAGAACATTAGTTCATTTTTATCTTTTCTTGGCTATGTAGGGCAATTAGCACAAAGTCTTGGCAGACAGTTCTTCCTTTTAGAGTGATTGTTAAAACGGTATCATAGGAATATCACCAAGCTTTTACAATACACATATGATGCAAAAAGGCAATTCACCACATGCAGCAGCAAGAAAGCATTTATCACCAAAGATGTCTGGAATATGTTCAGCAGCCATCTGCCAATTAAAGAATAATCTACTGCTCATCTGCAGCAGACAACACCTATTTAGCTAGCAAGCAGTAATAGAGCAGAGGCAGCTGAAAGGTGCTTAGGTGGTTAGGAGGGCAGTTAGATCAGCTGGGAATGTGAAAGAGACCCAGAAACTCTGTCCTTTACAGCATGGGATTATATGACCGAGATGTGAAAAGCTACAGAGCTCTGTCCTCATGAATGGTTGGAAGAACCTTCCCCAGGGAGTCAGAGCCTTTGGCCATGGCTCCTTCAAAGGAGGGAGGCTGCCATGCAGGGCTGGGGCCGCACGGTGTGCCTGGTGCTGCTCCCTGGGGATGGAGCTGCTGGTGGCCTCACCTGCAGGAGCTGTGCTGTGCCTGAGGCATGAAGTGACCAAGTACAAGAGCTGTGGGAGGAAACAAGCAGACTGGATAGCATCGGGAAGGAGGGTTCTTCTCTGCCCTCAGGTGTGAATTTGCAGAATCAGTACAATGCCCTAATAGCCAAGGAAGGGGAACTAGTTCCCTGGGGACAATTCAGAGTCATCTGAGCATGGAACACTCATTAACGCCAAGGCCAAATGATGGAGGTTCCCATCTGCAGGGCAGGAAGGTATGGATCAGAGCTGCTGTCATGGCATTCTTACCGTTTGCTGGCAGCCCAGATCAAGGACATTGCAGAGAGGCTATTGCAGAGAGGACATTGCAGAGGGGCTACACCCCAAGTTGCTCACTCTCACTGTTCGTGGGTGTAAACACAAATGACCACAAACGGACGCATGGAACAAAGGCAACAAGGGACTGCAGATTTCTGTGGCCAAAGGTGGAAGACACGAGAGCCCAAATGCTGTTCTCCTCAATTGTGCAGGTGTCTGAGAAGGGTTTGGGTAGGAGCTGATGTGTTCTGCAAGTTAACAGCTGCCTGCATAACTGTTGCTGTAGTTGGTTCTTTGGCTTCTATAACTATGGTCAGCTCTATAAGATATGGACTGTTAGCAAAGATGGGATTCCAAGAATGGAAGCACAGAGATTTTTCTGGACAAATATCAAATTCCAGCTCAAAACTCCAGACCCCAGAGGAGTTTGGCCCTAACAGTACTTATCACCCTGTGATACAAGAATACCCAGTTTCAAATCACTCCTGCACCACCTCACGTATCAACATTCTCTGAAAGTGTCTCTGAATGCAGAGTTAGCATCTGCTCCCACAGTATTATTTGTTATTTATACAAAATAGAACAATTTAAGTTGGAGAAATCAAGAAAGCAACAAATACTATGATTACTGCCAACACCCAGGACAACAGGGAACAATTCTCAGGACAACAATTATTTATACAAAATGGAGCAGCTCAAACAGGAACACTTGAAAAATACTGGATATTTTGTATTGCTCCTTCTCTCACTCTGAGTATTAGAATATTATTCCCCCTTATCCCTAGTCCATTTTCTTTTTTCTCCCTAAATTATATAGCTGCCCCAAAAGTTTCTGATCTGTGCAAAAGTAGCTCATGGGAATTTTGGGCATTTAAAACAATTTCCATCTCAAAAGTTTCTTGCAATATTCCTTATATAGCTGAAAATATTCCTTATATAGCCTGAAATAACTAAAGAACAACATGCCGACCTCTCTCTTATATTGTAAAATATGGAAATGTGAGTGATAAGGTTAACTGTGAAAACATAGAAAGTCTTAGAAAATGATAAATGCTGATCTAGGTAATTGGATGCAAACACTAAAATGCCTTCTGCAAAGCACAGGTGAAAACAAGCATAGGTAATTATTTTATTTTGGTTCCCATCCCTGTAGCTATAAAATACATGCCATCAGGATCATGAAATTGGAAAACAAACTTATGTTCTAAATCAAAGAAACAGGCCTTGATCTGAACTCCACAATTTAGAAGACATGGTGCCACAAACAACGTTAATGTTCTTTGACAATGTTCACAAGCATTAGAAAATTGAAGTCATAATGAAACTGCAGCTAACTCACAATCTCTGGCCCTGGGATGTACATTGTTGATGTGAGTATTTTGGAAGCCCCATCTGTTACGAGCTAGGTTTTATATACTGAATAATTGCTAAATTCCAAGGAGACCAGGTGGCAAGGCAAATTAATTTGGAAAGAAATAGAAAAGTCATGGGGGAGGGAGCAGAAAAATTGTAGGAGATAGTAAATTCAGCATTTTCTGAATGTACTGAATGAGGACAGGAATAAAGAGAGAAAGAAAATATTCAACATAGAAAGGAAGGGAAAAGGCAAGAAAAGAAGTGACATTTTCACATCAAGACATGTTTATAGACATATTTCTTGGACCCCAAGAAATGAGAATTTAAGTGACTGAAAATCCCTGAGGATTTTGCCATGAAATTTTCTCTTCAAGAATATTCATGTTCTCAATAATTATTCATATATTTGAAACATCAATCCAAAATGTCATGTGTAAACCAAAACAGGTTTAATCTTCCTCTTTGTGAATGGTTGAAAACAGCTCTAATGTGGAAAGGAGAAGAGAGGAGGGTAAAGGAAGAAAGATAGATCTATTTTAGATTCCCAGTCTGAGTGGCACATTCCCAGTTTTTCACGTGAGAAGCACTCACAGAAAACTAACCAGATAGATACAAACAGCCAAATTGCTACTATAAACACAGGGAGCCCTCTGTGCAAGAAATCTCTGGCAGGAACACAGGGAACCATAAAGCTGGATTACGTTTCTTTAAAGAGCAGCTGGTGTCAAATAGAGTTCTGTTGTCTTAGCCCTCTTTTGCTCCTATTACCAGCAGTAGATGAGACAGAGGAATTAGGTTAAACTGATGTATTAAATTTTTATGATTGTACTAGTCTTTCGGATCTATATAAAATCAGCATCTATTATATATAAAATTTAAATCTAAAAGCAGGTTGCCCAAGTACTGAAGTAAATCTGTAACTTGGCAGTAAAGCCAGTGCAGAGGCCTATGATCCCTATAAATTACATGTGCACTACTCAGATTAGAACAATTATTATCTCCTTTTGAGTCCAAACATAGTCATTTGAAAACTGTGAAATCAACCACAGCACAAAAGAATTTATTAGCACTGTGATAGCATAGCAAAATGTAATATATACTTAGGTCATATTATTTTACAGAGGTATGTGCTCAGTGTGACCACCAAAAGGGCAAAGTGGCATGAGGTGACACTCAAGTAACACAAAGTTACCAAGCCAAAAGCAAGATAATTCCATAAGCAAAACCAAGTCCAGGTAGGTAAGATATCCTGCTGAATGCACAAGGATTCTTGACAAGATCTAAAAAACGCCAGAAAAACCCAACTAAAAAATCCCCAAATATCAAATAGACCAGGAATACATGTGCACTGTTTTAATTAAGTGTTCAGTTTCTCTTCAGACATGAAATGCTGTGTTCTCATATGCAGATCAGACTAGAAATAAAGATACCAAACAGCAGATAAATATCTGATTTGTAAGGTGTAACTGGGAGTAGATAAAAATACATGAAGACCACAGTAATTCAAATCAAGGGCCTATCTAGCTCATTATTTTGTCTCCAACAGTGACTGCAGGTGGACCCTAGGGAACAAGAAAACCAGAGAAAGCCTAAACACACAAGCATAATTTTCCTTGATTTTTACTATTTTCAGCTCACATTTCCTGAGTGTCTTCTCGTCCGTTTACTAGCTCCCTAAAGATGCCTTTTCCAAGTGCTTGTAAGAGCTCTCCTGGAACACAAATATACTCTTAAGTATAGGCAACATCCTTTAAAAAGGAGTTCCACAGAATTTGTGCTAATGTTATCAACTGCCTAATTTATTTAGGAGGATCCTAAGGCCCTGCTTCCTATTTTAGAAAGGACCGTGAATAATCAGACCTCCTAAAATCTTATGTTTTCATGCACAGGAGTCCCAGGCTGCTTGGTTGCTCTGCCTGTTTCTCATCAGCCATGCTTCCCACTCTGAACTGTTTGCGGTTCTATCTCTTTTGAGAGTCAGGATCCAAAACTAAATACTGTACTCAGGGGGAGGGAGAACCATAGATTTTATATGACAGCACATGTATCTTCTGTGTATTGTCTTCTCCTGTTTTCCCACTAAGTCTTAAGAATAAATTTTTAACAGGTGTCTTCTTTAAGGAGGGAAATGACACAAAGAGAGAAGAAAGGATTGTCATAGAGTAACCAAGCCATGCTACAGTGTAGCATGAAAGAAGTACACCCCTGTACTTCAGGCATTTTTTTAATGTCAACAGTTCATAACTAACCATTGCTTATTTATGTATTTCTCCAGTGCCCAAATTATCCCATCCAGTTATTTGGGCTCTTTTATGCATCCTAGGCAAATGTCTCTGGAACTGGCAACCTGATATAGGATACTAGAATAGATGGACAGGAAGTCAATTAAGATGTGCTAGTGCTGCAGGATGATACATTTACCTATGCCTTCAGCATCTTCAGTTAATTAAAAGACTTAAAAAAATCTGCACTAACCAAACTTTGCATTCCTTCACCTCAAAGTTAATTTCCAACTGCAAAGTATTTTATATCACTTTTATTCAAAGTTGATGGAATATGTGAAAAATATCTTAGAAAATAAGGAAAATAACCTACTGATGAAGGTTAATTTATATCACAGTTCTGGGTAGTTTTTCTATCACAGCCTGAAGACTAGTCAAATTAAATTTTTTAAGGACAGAATAAGAATGAACTTCTTGGGCAAATTTGAGACACATTTTATCTCCTAGGAAAACGTAAAAAGCTGATGATCAAAGAAACAACCAATGGAGAGGCATACAAAGGTAATTGCTTCAACTTATGCTTTCAGAAAACTTCTGAAAACAGTTATGACATTACTGACCAGATAGTCCACCTCTGGCATCAAGAATTTGAGCAATATTCAGGCTACTTAGAATTCCCTACTTTGTTAGCTAACATTAGTATTGCCTCACTTAGATGTTGGAGTAATGTCAAGAATTGCAGTCCTTCAAACTTCCATACTTATCTGCATTCTGCTTGCCTTTTTGAGGCAAAGCCAATTGAATTGAACCAACTTGCAATTGAA
>VYZR01126356.1:10088-21295 GCA_013400675.1 Oxylabes madagascariensis
TTTCTAATTGCAAACACTTTGAGAACATTGATCCACAGCCACTCTGATGAAATAATTACTCTGAAGAGCACTTGTGTGGCCTGGCAGGGGATGGGGCTGGAAGAACCGACTCAGATCTCCATTCAGACCCCTGCTGCTGCCCCCTCCAGAACATTTCTCTTTCCTCACCTGTTCTTTCAGCAGGTACAATCCAGGAATTTAATTTTCTTCAGAATGACCACATTTTAAATTAGATTCAGATTATTTTGATTTTGGCTTGAGCCATCAGCAAGTCAGCATCTAGGCCTGGGAAAGGCAGGGGGTCTCTTCTCCAGGCAGCCTTTTCTCCTATTCTTTGCTTTTTTTTGCTCACAGACTTGCCTGTGCTTCAGGGAGATGATAATAATTGCATCTACAAGAGCTTACAACTGCCCTACAATACACCCTGTCAGGCTGGCCACTTTCAAAGCTCTCTCAGCCACAGATCCAAATCTGTCATTTTTTTTCTACAAAACAAATTCCTTTCACACAAGCCATTTTTATAGTTTTGGAATTGCACAGCTTACGGTTTTCATAATGCCACAGGATGGTTTTGATCTCACTTGCTGCTTTTCTATTATTTTGGATGTTAAATATTTTAATAGTGCAAACATTCTGAAAAATTGGTACATTTTCAATAAACCATATCCTTGAATACACAAAACTCAATCCTGCCTCTAAAAGCCTTTAAAAATACACAAATGCACATCAAGAGCTGAGAAAAGAATTGACCTTTCTTTAAATGATTCTTAAAAACATGCATTAGTAGGAGATGTTTGCAAGCTACATTCCATACTTTTTTGAAGTTTTTGATTTCCCACAGTTTCTAAGTGCCAGGTGCTCATTAGGAAGCCCATCTCATATTTTTCTTTACTCTGTTAAATGAAGTTTTGTCGCTCCATGAGGTAATACATGTTACAGTAAGCAAATAGCAGTGAGCATTTTGGGCCTTTTTTATCTACAGCCTTCTCTGATGCTCATCTTAGCTATATTCTTTTTAATCCTGGAGAAGTTTGTTTTGTGCTTTAGCAGTACTCCAGCTCTTCGGTCCAGAAACAGAAGCCAGAACGGTGTCAGTGAACGCCTCAGCCAAAAGCACCGAAGTTTGTTAAAAATGGAACCACACCAGCACTTTGCCAGGGTGGATTCAGGCAAGTTCCCAAGCACAGGTTCTGTAAGGGAGGAGGTTCATTTCATTTCACCCCCAGTTGGGGTCCTGTCCTCTGGGGAGCTTCCACAGTCCCTCTGCTCACACAACAGAAGCTGGAAGCTGCTTGTGATGCACTTTCTTGTGCATTAATGAGAAGTGCATTCTAATGCCTTTGTTAATGGGATGCACTTGAGCGTTGATGAACCATCCCAGACAAGTGTGTTTGCTCACATCTATAGCTCCTGTTAATGGCACTGCTCTGGTGTACAAATGGCTCCAATAAAATCCTAGTCAGATCATAAATCCATGCAAATTTGGTTCTCAATATTCAGGACTATTGCATTTCCTTATAGCTGCTCTGCTTGGCTGTTCCGTGCTGCCCTGAGCGTGGGGGCAGCAGCCTGCTGGCCTCCACTCACCATGCGTGGCAGAGACAAACACAAGGGATGACCATGGGCACCTATTCCCTCTGGAAAGCCCCCAGACTCCCTTCATACCACAGCATCTGCTGCACCAGGGAGATGCAAAGGGCAGAGGGGACTGTGGCATTGCAGCTCAGGAGGCTGCTGTGGCATAGGAATGCCAAGCAGCACTGGAGGGCTCTCTGCTTACCTGTTCCGTGCCTGTTAGTGCTTGGAAAAACAAATCCAAGACGGAGCCAGCCCCTAGCTTGTCCTGGAGCTTGCAGTGTTCAGCCCTGGCTGCGATGGACACTTGCTGCCCTTCGGCCATCCCCTGCCTCTCTCCTGTTGTTCACATCTCTCTACCCACATTTCCCAGCCCAGGGCAGGTAGCCAGAGGCTGGGCAGCAGCTTCTGCAGTGCCCCAGCCGAGCCCTGTGACACTCCTGGCCTCAGCTCTGCCTCAGCAGAGCAGTGCTTNAAAGCAAACAAATAAAGCCCAATGTCCAACCGGGAGCTCCTTAATTTTAGATTTGAACAAACTTAAAGAGATGGAATAGTGTCAGAAGAACAGAATTGTGTAAAAGTAGTTTTATCCCATGAACCACCTTCATGTGTTTTAAAAGAATGGTATCAAATAGTAATGAATATCTCTTTTTACTATGACACTTCACAAAAATTATCTACTGCCATTGGGTTTTTTCCTAGTTCAGTTTAGGTTCATCTGTGATTGCACAAGGAGCTATAAAAATTAGAGGTCTCTTACAGCTCATTTCATATATAGTAATATTTTCAACTTCTTTTTGAGAAGTGGTGCATGTGCTAATGCTTCAACATAGGCATTCTGTGAAATCACCCTGTGTTTTCACTTTTTCCCCTATATATAGTCTTTTCATTTTTATTCTTGACTGTTGCTTTCCTGCTCCAATTGGACATAACTAGATCTGCCCATATCTTCTCAAATGCTGTCAAATTACTAATTTTACTTCCTAAATTTTGCTCTTTCCAGCTCAAGGCCATTTTCTTTATGGAAAGTAGCAGCTGCCCTTAACATCACCAGCTCAAGTTATTTACAACTACTGTAGCTCAGAACATTTATATTGAAGATCAGAATCTAAAATTTCTCTTTGTTCAGCCAGTGGAGCAAAACAACCTCCTGGATGTGAAGTTCAGCAGGTTGTCTCTAAAATTTTCAGTTGTGGCCTTGGAAGGTCTATGGGAAACAATTCCATTTAAAACCCAAATACACACACTATGGTAGCCTATACTCTTTGTCTAAAAACAACTGTCCCACAATTCCTTCATTTTAACCACAGTGAGTTTTGTTTCTACTCTTAATTATTCTTCCAGCTTTGCTTATTTGTTATTCCCAATGCCTTAGAGTGCAATATCTGCTGAGCTGTCAGCAGCAAAGTCAAATATCTGTGAAAACCTCCCATGGGCTGTGAGCTGAGTGTTTACTTTAAACATTGCTTTAAACTCAGAGCAGTGGTCAGTTTTTCTAAGACCTCAGCCTTCTTGCAAAGTCTGGCCAGTGCTGGACAGGCCACGGCTAAAGCCAGCTGAGTCTCTTCTCTGAGATCTGCTGGGGACATCTATTCAGTGTGTAAAAAACAGAAAGGGAGAGAGGGAGGGAAGAAGGGGGGCAAGAAGGGAGATGATGACTCTATAAAGCCTTTTTTTCTCCAGAGTACAGCATGAATTGTTGGAAAAGTCCACTCAGTCAGACATTTTTATTTGCTCTGCTTTAGTTTTCAATTGATGTAACTCTATTCCACCTTTCAGGTGTTACGACAGAATTGAATGAGGGCATTAGAGTGAGCTGGCAAATGAATTTTGAGAGGCTAAGAACCATGCAGGAGATAACATTTTAATTAGTACCTGACATGGCCAGAGTGTCACAAGGGACGTTACTCCCACGAGCTTCCTGCTTGGCTCTGACAGTCCCCCACCATCATTATAGTTTGGATGTATTTAAAATAAAACTCCAGGCTTCTTAATCACCTGGCAAAGATGAACTTTCCAGGGCTTCACAATTAATGTGAGCACAAAAGGAAGTAGCACTAAGTACTAGGAAAGCAGATGTACACTTTGCCTCCAGCGCTAGTGAGGGAGCTTTGTAGCTCTCAATCTTCGTTCACACAGTTCTAGCTGAGCTTTGTGTTTAAAATGTGCCATTTTAAAGAAGCTTCAGATCAAAGCCTATTTCATCTTCCCAATAATTCAGCTGCTCCTGTAATCATCTCAAAGTCTGAACTGCAGGATCTTGGCGTCTGCTGCTGTATATGTAAGACAAGGCAAAACAAGTGACAGAAGGATCAGAGGTGGTTATCAGCATAGGTGTCAACGCTGTGGAAGAATAGCCAGTGAGTGCCAAAAATGCAGTTAGACAAATATATCCACGTAGAGCTTTGTCATGGAGTGTTGGTGACTACAGGAGCAATTTTACATGTGAGCTGTTTATTGATTGGAGCGGCAAGGCATGTTTGGAATGCACTACCTTTCCTGATAGTAACAGCAAACAATCCATTCCTTTCTACTCCATAAAATTATTGGCATAATACTTTATATTTTATTGTTATAAGAAGTTGCCTGAGGCCTCAATGAAAAAAGCAAATTAGAGCATTACTCCTTCCAACCACGAACAGTGAAATATTTGTGAAGGCAATTATCACCAGAGTTGCATCACCAAAATACCACATATAAAACACTTGGGAGTCATCTACAAGTCACACAGATGTGTATATGTTTATATGTATCTTTGTGGAGTTGGATTGGAAGTGGAAGGTTAGGACAGCCCTGAATTTATCTTGATGCTCACTTTCAAACCAGCTCCTGCAGCAGCAGTGTTTAGAGCACTATTCTGCATTTCTGGGAGCAGACCCACCCCCTTAGCCTGAAAGATGTTACAATTTTTTTAACTGCCTGTTTTAATAACCCACACACGTGTGGACACAATTATAGCAGGCTGAAATAAGATGGTGACTTACGTACAAGAAAACGTCATGATGTTTGTCAGAGAAAGCGTGGTTAAAATTGCTGCATTTTCTTTTTACAAAGCATGCAAAATACAAAGATAATATAAAAATTAGTACTTGGAACAAAAGGTCTCCTGTCAACCTCCATATTAAGGTACATTTATGTCAAACCTTTTTAAGAAGTGTCGCCACATTGTTTTTAAATATGTTTTACCATATAATTTTGTTGAGTTAATCTTCAAAAATACAAAAATGAGAGTTTTTTCCTTTCTGAATTGCTGAAATAATGCCTGTCCTACTTCTAACGGGAGGAACAGATCACTATTGGGCAATGTCATTTAGGTTTGTGCTGTATCACATTTTAATCAAAACTAAATGGACTTGTGCTCCAGGCTCACAGGACAAATGACTGGACCATTTGTTACCACTCACATGTGCTACCAACAGAGCTGGTTTCTGCTTGTGAGGCAGGCAGCAGGCAGGGCTGGATTCCAGCAATACATCCACTACCTCTTGTTGCTCAGGGAATAAAAAGCATCTCAATCCATGGGCTCTCTTGCAAAGGTTTCTGTTTCTTATTCACGTTTTGTGGCTGGTCACCTCGACCACAACCCATTGATTCTGGTCCATGGCAGCACATTTGCATCCTTAAGCAGGTTATTAAAAAGTAGTGTCATGTCCCTAAGCTGAAGATTTAATTTGCGTGAGAACACTAACCTCAGTAACTAAAAATGCATTTTTTAAAGTGCCAACTTTTTTTTTTCTTTTTTTTATTTCTCTGAATTTGCAGTTTCTTTCCTTCTACAGTACAGAAACAGTTAAAACTGTTCCATTTCTCAGGGGTGCATCCCTTTGGCAACCAGGGCTCCTCAATCTGCACCTAAGAGACTAGTTAGTATTATATAACAATAATATGAACCCAAAGTACCAGTCTCACCACATGTAATTGGTAGGAATGTAGTACTATTTGTAAGAATTATTATTAGAATAAGAACAGTAGGAGTGAGAAGGC
The DNA here is from genome assembly GCA_013400675.1 of Oxylabes madagascariensis. NCBI lineage: Eukaryota > Metazoa > Chordata > Aves > Passeriformes > Timaliidae > Oxylabes > Oxylabes madagascariensis. The sequence goes on from VYZR01126356.1 coordinate 15,648, forward strand.
AACAGACAGATGCCAGAGAGATGACAGGGAAGCCAAATGACACAAAACCTTTTGCACACATTCTGTGAACCTGGTTGCATACTTTGCTTGTTGGGAAATAGTGTAACAAAACATATCCCTGTCACTTGTTCCTGGGCAATATGGACTTCTTGTTTGCCACACAGCGCCAGAACATTCCAGCAGCGAGACACTAATATGGTCCTGCAGGAATGTGCTTCCTAAGTATTAAGTTTTGTTTAGAATTCACTGCAGTAGGAGTTGTGAGGCTTGGGGTTTTTTATTTTGTTAGTGGATGGAGATTTTACAATATTTCTTTGCTAGGCTGGAGTAAAAACGGGATGTGATTCAGTATTGATTTAATCTTATACATCTACAGGTAAGTTCAGTTTTAATGTTGATTTCTATCACTAAGTACTGTTGAAAGTCCCTATCTGAAAGAGTGAAATTAAATATTATACTGCTAATTTTCACTACCAATGTATATAGATTAGTATCTGTAGAGCTGCAAAAGTCCATAACAAAAGCAGGCCCATAAAAGCCTGAGCCTTTACAGCATGCTAATGGCTTTCCATTAGGCCAGATTAATGCTTTCTGCTTGGTGAAAATAGGTATTTAGCAACAGCGCTTTCAGTTTGTGAGGAATAAATAACTGCTGGACCAAGTGCTTCACCCTTGGGAATAAATCTGCACTTTAGGTGCTTGTTAATAAATCACTTCTGCAGGATAATTTGTCACATCAGCAGATCCAGATCTGAGGATGTTGTTGGGTCCAGCAGCTGTCACATCCTCCCCCTGCATTCTCATGGCTGAGACTCAGGGAAGGGACAGATTCTGCTCGAGGTCCCGGTGCCTCGTGGGGTGCAGGGACTGTGCTCTGGGCTCTGTTTGGTGAGCTGGGTGTCACCGCCTGCCTCTCCATCCCTGCCTGGAGCAGCAGCCATCCCAACCTGCTGCTCTCACAGTGGGCTGTGGGCAGATCGTCAGAGCCATCAGCTGGAAGGATCCAGGAATTAATGTTACAGGAGGATCTGGGATCAGATGGCTGCTAAAGGACAACCTTTGTTGACATCAATAAAATAGCAAAGGTAAAGAACTGTGGGTTGTTTTCTCTTTAAAAGGTGTAGGAAATGTGTTGGAACCGGGGTCTCTTATCTTGCAGAAGATACACACCAGTAAAAATGCCTATTTACATATGTTTGCACTCGTGTTTCACAGCACCAGAGCTTTAAATGGTTGTTGACAGTTGACTGGACAGATTTCAGTTGCCGGAGAGGGGCTGTGGAGAGGTTCCTCCCTTGGTGATTCTCTTCAGACTGGATTTTTAAATCAGTACTTCAAGTCATGTCAATATCCATATTGTTTGCAACCCCGGTGTTCTCTCCTTATAAATCTTCAAATAGCAACAGACCCATTATCACATCCATTCCTCCTACAGCCCTGTTCTTCTCGTCTGAGAAATGTGACTTGAAACTTCTATTAATAGTGAAGAGGTACATCTGCACTGCATTTTTCATGAAGAGGGTTCTTAAAAATGCTTTATAACTTCTACTAGTGTGAATTTATATATAAGGATCTCAGATGAGGGGCTCCTCAGAGCTATGCTTTCTAATTGTTTGATACACAACTAATGGGCCCTACCACCAGAAATAAAACACAGAGTGCTCTGGTTCCTGGATGCCAGAGCACTGACTTTGTATGAAACTCCTGCCCTCTGAATGTCAATCCACTTTGAAGTGTCCCAAACGTGTCTCAAACCAAACAAATTCAGAATGATTATATGCCTCTGATAATGTTCAAATGAAATAAATAAAAATGGAATGCAATTCCGCTGGGTAGAAAGACAGGATATTTTTGACCAGGCATGATAGCATTAAAACAAAATTTAATACAAGAAATGTAAAATAAAAGGATACTTCCTCTATTTTAATGTGCAGGAGAAAGTAAGATTGAGGGCATTAAATAGTTGAATAGAAACTTAACTGAACTTTGCATTAAATTTTGAAGTCTTGTCCAGAAATTTATTATTCACTCCATATTAATAGAAAAGTTGGCTCCTGTTTGACTCACGAAACAGCATTTATTCCAGTGAAGAAAGACTGCAGTCCTAAGAGAGAACCTCAACATCATACTCACTGTGGAATCATCCTTAAGCAGCATACTTAAGGAATATCTCAGTTATTCACAGAAAAACTATCCAGAATGCAGAAAACTCCAGTTCTGGGCTTACTGTCAATCATGCCTCAGATCAAATTCCAAAGGAAATCTGCAGGGTTTTTGGTCAGCAAAAACAAGAGCAATAAATTCACCCAGGGTCCACTCTCAAACACTGCCCTCCAAAAAAGCTGTTTCTCCACATGGCTGGAGTTACAGACATGGAAAAACTGTAATGGCTTCATTGCAAATGGCATTTTGCAGACTCTGACATGTTTGATTGACTCAGTTATAGAGAGGAGTTGTTTCAAGTCTGATTTACCATTAATTACTTCTATTTACCATTAATTAATTACTTCTGTCCCACCTATGCTCTGTATTCAATCCTGGTTTGTATTGCAATTTAAAAGCATGGATTCCAATTACCCCAGTCAATGCAGTTTACACCAAATGACCACTTTGTGAGATTTATTTTAGAGACTTTATTTGGCCCTGGGGAGTGCATCCTGCAGGCTGCTGAGGCTGGGAGAGGAGGTCACTGTGCTCCTTGTTCCTGCCCTCCAAACAGGATGAGTTTGGGAGCAAACTTAGTGTTCCTCAAGGCATTTGGCTTACTTTGGGTTGCTGTGGTGTCTGGGGTTGGCTTTGTGTTTGGAAGTACACAGGAAAATGGCTCTAGGAGGTATTTTCTTTATTATTATTTCTTTTTCCTGGGCCTTGACTGCCTGTGAAGCTCCGTGTAGCTGTCCAGAAGGCACAGTGAGGGGTCAGGAGGGCACAGGAATGGATGTTTGCAGTCCAGAGTTCCAGCCTTGGCCTCCTAAAGGTGATATTTGCCACAATGATTATTTAATAAGTATCAGGTTTGCACAATAAAACTGTATTACTCATTTCTTGGGCAAATGAGTCCTCCTTTTTTTCACCCAACTTGGAAAGATTAGATAGTTTACCATGAATAAAATGTAATGTTAATTCAAGTGAGAAAATAAAGTGGTAAGTTTTTCAGCAAGGTAGGCCACTTTACAATGAGTATTGCATTGTCTTCCATTTATTTTACGTTGATGAGATTTTTTTGTTTAAGACCTGATTTTTACTTACCTGGACTCAGCTTTAGAGAGATAGTGATCTTCATATTTTTGTCTTTCGTAGGAAAATTTATCAAACTCTTTCAGTGTTACAGAAAATAAAATGGGAAAATCTTTGTTTTTCTCCCCCCTCAAATTTAGAAAAGCTATAATTTCTGTTTTTAACTTCAAAGTTATTCCTGTCCCAAACTAAAGTGTGAGAACAAACAAATCCTCAGAACAGCCATGACATATCAGCAAGTTCCTTGTCATGGGAGCAGTGAGTTTGGGAGAGCTGTGGGACTCAATTGTTCTTCAGTGAGGTGGGAGGAGGGATATTATAATGTGCAGTGAGATGGAGAAGACTTACTGTGACTGTGAAGGATGTCTGCCTCTGTGCCATAAAATCTTGCTCTGTATTTCAAGAAATGTCATTTAAAATGTAGAATGAGTGCAACAGCAGGAATAATAAAATTGCCTGAGCATGTGAATTTTAAGCACTAAACATGATACAGAAATAAGAATATTTTTTTTGACAGAAACTTGTGGCAGCTTTCTTCCTTAAAAATATTTGCTTCACCTGGACATTAATCTCTTGGCCGAAATTTCTAGGAAAATTAGATACTTCTCAGTAAAATTTGTAAGAGAATAGATGTTTTACCTAGATAACAAAATGGAATTGACAACCTTCAGAGGTGGTAGAGTCTCACTTGCAGTAGAACTAGAGCAACATAATAATTTTTTCTGTATATAAGTAAGTATATATCTTTCCTGTTACAGTGATAATAGCCTTATACTAAGCCAAATGTGGTTATAAATTATTATCCCTAGCATCTTTTTCGCATGTCCAGGCAAGGATGTCCCTCCTCTCCATCTATTTGAGTGAGATTTTTCTCTGAAATCCTAAAAGGTGGAAGCATTTAAGTTAAATAGTCACATAGCTCTAATTGCCAACCAGCAGGGAGCTCTGCCNTGCTCAGGGACTTTTCTCAAGCGCTGGGGTTAATTAATATGGTGCATTTTGTGTCTGCACAGTTAAATTCCATCACCCNCACATTCTCTTATTTTCTTCTAAATCAGTTTAAAAAAAAAGAAACTTTATGAATTTAGATGCCTAAGCCATTTTTGAATGCCACAAAACTTGGGCTTGTTTTTTCTTCCTGAGGTTTTGCAACAGTACTCATGAATTAATCTGCATGTGCCAAATTCTGCAGCTCACATTCTCTCTGGTGGCACTGAAAATACTCACAGGGTGAGGACAGTGGTATTTGGCTTTCTCCAACTTCAAACATTTGTAAAAATGAAAGTCACATTAAAGAGGGCTCAGAATTCAAAGCAAAGTTCACATACCCAAGCTGTAGAAAAGAATGTGTGTGAATCCTGGCAAACAGGACACGCTCAGCTCTGGAAATACGCTCTGATGTACGCACTGCCCTTTTTTATGGCTCTGCATGTGTCACCCTCCTCACCACACACATCGCTTCATTAAACTGAACCGGTTTGGTNGTGGCACTTCTTCCATCACCAATCGTGTCAGCTTCCAAGGAAGTACTTGAGTGCAACTTATAATTCATAATGACTTACATTTTCTTTTTATCTTGCATCCTTTCCCCTGACCTTCTCTTTTTCCTTCAGAGCTCTTAATGAGGAGAACTTCACAACCATAAACACAATTTTTCTAATGGACTCTCTGGGGAGAGGTTTTTCCCTGGTGCTCCTGACTCAGTGTGGTGCTTTGTTCTTTCCTAGCTTGCACAGACAAAGAGCTGAGGAATCTGGCCTCGAGGCTAAAGGACTGGTTCGGTGCCCTGCACGAGGATGCCAATCGTGTCATCAAACCCACCAGCTCGGAGACAGCACAAGGCAGTAAGAAAATCCCTTTCCCATTGAGCATTCGTGTTGTAGGAGCTTCCCATCCTGAGAGAATTGAACTGAGCACGGCTGTGGTGCTGCAGCATCCTGTCAGGCAGTGAATAAGCAGGTACCTGAGACCTGATCCTGCAAATAAATGCAGTTTTCTGAAGGAGCTGCGGTCCTTCCATCCTCTCTCTGGCCCAAACTGCTCTAAAAACTGGCAGTCAGAGACAGAGAGACCTTCACAAGTTAATCAGGCAAATAACTGTCTGAAGGCCATGGAGATNTCTTTTGCGCTACACCTGAGCTGGGGTAGCGACAGATTGCCTCTTCCTAAAGAGACAATATACCACAGGCTATATTGCTGAAAACTATAGTCAAACCCAATAATTTCACCACAGATCTTAAGACTCTGTGGTGAAACAAGTCATGTTCTGTGTAAATTTCATGTTTTTCCATGTGTCCCTTATTTTGCATAGTATTTACAACAAAGTCAGTGTCTTTAAAACCGTATGTCCTACTTACTTCTTCCAAAAAAAGATATTCTCATGCAGAGGATCTGAACCACAGTGCAAAAAG
>VYZR01126356.1:27353-56973 GCA_013400675.1 Oxylabes madagascariensis
TCTCCTTCATGCTCCTCAAGGTTCCTCCTCCATGATGATCCCTGCCAGTTAAGAGATGGCCTTTGGAGACCCATTGGGGCTGACCAACATATGCCATGCTCAGCTGATCATACAACACCCCTTGCAGTTACTCATCTTTTGCAGCAGTAAGTGCCACCACGGCATGTGAAGTCCATTGCCAGAGACAGCATCTGTGCAGAAAAAGAGCAGACATTGGAAACTAGCTCTTTTTCTCTTGAAAACTTGAACTGGGATGGCTGGAGCTGATCCCAGCTCCACCATGCAGTTGAGTGATCCACCCCTGCCTGTCTGACTACTTTTAACCTGCCCTGGGGTGGGGAATCTGGCACCATACACCTGCACAGGGCAGGACTGTGTGCCTTGCTCCTGTTGCTCTGTAAAGGCAAAGGTGAGCAATCTTAAATCCTTTCACTTGACAAAAGATTGCACATTGACCAAATTCTGCTTGTCTTCTTCAGATGACTTAAATAATTGAAGTCAATATTTCTAATCGCCTCAGCACGGCAAGCAGCTCCTCCCTACATCTATTCACACAGCCTTGTTCTTTTTCACTGTGCTCACATGATTAGATAATGTTATGGGAGATAACAGCATAAAAATGTGATGAAATGTTCAGCATGATTTCTCTCTTCCCTGCCTGAGCTGCCTCTAGCCCTGAGGAAATGGCGTTACCTTCTTCCCTCCTTAGAGAAGCATGTTTTATGAATGACACAAACCTTCCCATTAGTTAACCCTTCTGATTGTCCCTCTGTGTCACTGACAACCTTCAGCCACAGCTGCATACAAAAACCACAGCTTCCAGCAAAAAGCCCTGCTCTCCTTTGGATTAGTGCCTAAAATAGCAGGTAGGCTGCAGAGCTTGGACAAACTGTCAGCGTGATTCCAGCAACATCTCAGCTTTCACTTCGACAAAGCAGCATCATACAGCAAATAAAGGGACATGGACAGCAGATAAAGCTAAGCTTAACCTCTTTCACTGAAAGTTGCAGCCAAAGGGAAAAGCTCAACAGGTTTCTCTCTAAGTAGCCCAAAGCAGAATGAGCAGGGCACAGGCAGGGTATTGCTCACACCTGGAGCAGTGTGAGCACCAGCAGCCCAGGGTGTCAGGAGCTCTCTGTCCCTGCAAACCCCCAACCAATGGATTCATGTTTCTGAGTCCTGGTTGAAACCAATACCCTTGTTATCAGATTTATTATGTCTGTATTACAAATATACTTCCTTACATTGTAGATAACTTGGAATTTAGTCTAAGCATTGAAAAAATACCGTGACAGTGTGGATTTATAGTGCCCTATGCCACTGTTTTTCTGGAGGCTGCAGGATACTGGAAGGTGTATCTCATATACACAGTGGGGATCTATATGCATGACTTGGGCTTTCTGTGATAACCACTGCTGCTGCAGCAGGCTTTGAAGAATCTGGGCTATTAAAATGAATGATGGTGATGGTTTCCAAAGCGCTGGAAAAGCAGAATCCTGTATTGCTGCAGAGTCCTGAAGGCTTCAGGAAGGAGTGGGGCTGGTACAGCATACAAGAGCATGGGCAGCTCTGTGCAGCTCCAGCTGAAGCAGTGCCCTCCCTCAGAGTGGTGTAAGGAACAGACATTTCACCTCTTCTCTCGCCCTGCCTCCCCCAGACAGCTCACAGTCCAGATCAAAGCAGTTTGTTGTCACAAACCACACAGACAGGCCTTTGAAGAGTGAAAAGCAAGGATGAGAGGTAGAAGGTGAGAGCGCAGCAGGAAAGAATTTGACCAGACAACTAGAAGTGAGTCTGGGAAACAGGATTTAAATTGCATTCAGATTTAGTCTAGTTTGAAAATATGGTGGATGCAGCCTTTTCTCATCACATTTCAATTTCCTGGAACCAGGCCAACCCACTTGGACTGATGACTGAAAAAAAAATGCAAGCAAGAATTTTTTGAGTAGAAATAACTACGAATTCCAGAAACCAGTTCTGAATCTCAGCCCTCTCCACCCAACAGCTCCCACAGAGTGCGAATAGTGCTCTAGTCTGTAGCTATGCTTGGGCTTTAAGCTTTACATAATCAGTTCAGGCTCAGGATTTTGTTCTGCTTTGGGCAAGTCAGTGTTCAGAGTCCAGCCAAAAAAAAAGAAAAGTTGGCAAGGCTGCACCTTAGCAGTGGTTCCTGTGCCGGGGGCGTGCTGGGGTTCAGCTGGGGAATGTCTGCCTGTCTTCTTACAGGGTTTGACACCAGCATCCTACCCATCTGTAAGGACTCCTTAGGCTGGATGTTCAACAAGCTTGACATGAACTATGACCTGCTGCTGGATCCCTCGGAGATCAGTGCCATTTATCTGGATAAGTATGAGCCGTGTGTCAAGCCCCTCTTCAACTCCTGCGACTCCTTCAAGGACGGGAAGCTTTCCAACAACGAGTGGTGCTACTGCTTCCAGAAGCCGGGCGGTGAGCTGTGCCATTTGCACTACAAACGGGAGCTCTTTGGCTCTCCCTGTGCTTCAGGGCCTGCCTGTAGAGATTGCTCATTGGCAGGCAGGTGTGTTAAAAAGCCCTTTTCCCCAGCACCAGTGTGAAGGGGATTGTGGAACCATGTTTAATGTCACAGATGAGCTATATTAACATCCCTTGATCATTAAAACAAACAAAGTAGTACGTGTCAGTGCACACAGTCTAGAAATAAACTCTATTGCTGACAGAAAGCTCAGGAATTTACTCTTTTATTAACACAGAAATTAGCCAATTAGCAAGTCATAAATCAGAGAGCTGGCATGATGTCAGTTTGGTGAAAAGAGAGGTAGAATAGTTTAACAATTAAAATGGCCCCCAAACACTACTGTCAACTACAGTGTGTAGCCTTTTTTTTTTTTTTAATTAGTGGAGCTAATGACATAAATTTGTTTTGCAGTACAGTACCAGCATATGGGCTTCTCTCAGTCCCAGGTGTACAGTAGCCTACATTTCATGTCAGCAGTGAAGCCAGTCATTACAGAGTCTGTCCCGTACCATCTGGAAACTGATTCTTATACATTATATTTTAGGTCTTCCTTGCCAGAATGAAATGAATAGAATTCAAAAGCTAAGTAGAGGGAAGAGTCTGTTGGGTAAGTTCGATTACTTGCTATTCATTTACTCAACTAATTAAAGCTTCTGTGATTATTGTAACTTTATATGCAGTAATGGTTTTTCAATTAGAGACTAATGTTTTGAGTCGGGAATATGCAGCACCGAGCGTAGGCCTGACACTATGAAATTAAACAAATAATGAGATAGCGACACACAGAACAGGTGTCAGCATGGCAATGGGTTCAGAACTAATTTACAGCTCTCCAGAAATGCAAAGCCTTGTCTGCACAGAGCTTAATACTGCCTTCATCACCTTACAGGTCAGAGTAAGTACTGGGAGGCTGCTGGATACTCAAGGCTCCCAGTTTTGAAGGGTGACTGAAGGTGCAGAGCTGATGCATTCATGTTCCCTTCCCATTATGGTGCAATGCAGGCTTTCCTTGGGGTTCACTCTTTAAAGTATTTCAGTATATTCTGTGTGTATGAAAACAGGAATTCATATCATCTCATTTTAGGCAGCCTGCAGGATGCTTCATGCTGTAAGATACGATATGTCATGCCTGTCCCTCTCTCTCGTGCCTGTTGGGAGCCTGAATTGATTCATGACTTGCATTGCTCTGATGGACATGTAAAATCAGGTTAAAAAAATCCCCATCTGGCATTTTCCCAATTAATTGCTAAAAAATCAGGTTGCTGAACTGAAAACATTTCAGGTGACTAATTCCCTACCCAAAAATCACCCAGTGATGTGTAGCCTGGCGTTCGTGTGTCGGTGTTTTACCAAAACTTGTGTCCCAGCACATTTGTGTGCACAGAGCCCGAGCCCTGAGGCACAGCAGGACAGATGAAAGCCCCCGTTGACAGCAAGCCCTGCACTTCACCCTTGAGGAGAGTGGCTGACCTCAGCCCCAGCTGTCAGCCCCATCATGTCAGGCTCCCGCAGCATCGGCAGCTGCAGCACGGGGTGTGCAGCCAGCTCTGCTGCAGTGCTGCTCTCTGCCTCCACAGCCCAGCCTGCTGCTGCTCCATTCTCCACAGCAGAGCCTGCAGACAGCCCAGCTCTGCCAAACCCTGCCATTCCCAGGTGCCACTGCCATTTGGACTCAAGGTTCAGGTGCCTTATGACCAATCCCAACCTGGATTCATTGGTTTTAATTAAGAATAAACATTCCCAAAGGCCGTAGGGACTGTGGTTTAGATCCATCATCCCTTCAGAACAAGTTCACATGAAGATTAAGATGTTTCAGAGTTACAGCTCCTGCTGTTCATAGCTGGGGGAGCAAAGGGAGGATTGATCACTCGAGGTATGTGTGCTCCATTCAGTAAATATTCTGCGTTTGTGTTCAAAGGAATGTTGTGGCAGAGGAAGTCACAGTGTTCTCTGTCTCATGGGTGTCATGATTTTCAAAGCCACCTAAAAGAGTAAGAAGCCCAGTTCTTAATAGATAGCTTTGACTATCCCATATTTATTTTGTGCTTTGCTGTTATTTTCTATGTGCAATAAATGTCATCTAGGTTGAAACATAAGTAGTTTCTTCTGGTGTGTGGGAAGAATGATGCCTGGGTTGCAGGTAGTTCAACATGCAGGTGGTTGTAGCACATGTCACTGGGATCTGATCACAATAGCAGGAGTAAAATGACAAAGTAAAAGCAGAAAGAATGGTCCCTTAGCACAAATAACTTCTAGTCAACTGTATTAAAAAAAAATAGAAGAAGAATGAAAGTGGTGAAGCTCAACAAATCAAGGTGTCAGGCACAGGTTGTTCCACAAGCTAGAAGATTATAATATAAAGAGGAACTCTTTGCTTCACCTACCCTGAAAGTCTTCCTGCATAATGACACCTGTCTGGGAGATTTTAATTTGATATCAGAGCTATTTATATAGCAGAAAACATTGTCTTTTCTCTTCACTGAGTGAAAAATCATTCAAATGGAAGCCCATAGACGTGACTTGTAGCAACGGTAAAGTTGGAAAAGAGAGATGAATATTTTCAGAGAAACTAATCTTTAATTATTCTCTTTCCTCTTCTGACCCTGACATAGAGAGCACAGCACTTACAGTAGCCTGGGCAGTAGCATGAAGAATGTTTTTGTTAACTTGTATCTATTGATAAAAGTGATGACTTTTGATATTTCCTTCTCTATATATTTTTCAAAACACATGACAGTTGCAACAAAGTACTTCAAAGCCATTGCCATTAGATATTTGAATTTGGAGGCTTTCAAATGAAGTCTAGCATCCCAGGAGACTGAATTAAAAAGTAAACAGCACTATTCATCTTTTCCTACCAGATTTATCTGGAGTACAATTAACTGCAGAGACTGTACTTTTAGAGAATACAACTGTGCAGCCCGATAATGCTTCTCCCACATCACTAAAGTAATAAATTTCTGCTCCCGTCACTGTTTTCTCCTGTATCAACCCTGTGGATTCAGCTAATATAATAGCTAATACCAGGAGCTGTGTGCTGGCTAGCACTTAATTCTGACTGGCTTTTACCTGTGTGCTTCACTATCTTTAGCATATTATTATTCTCCTCTTGTTCTCTAAGGAAGGGGAGTATTACATAGATAAGGAAATGATGAAAAAAAAAAAAAAAAGGTATAGGTCTGGGTCCATAAAGAGGAGACAGATGAAACAGTGCTGTTCAAGTTTGTGTGGAATAACTAAACCCTTCCCAGGACAAAGGGAGATGGGGAGGCAGGATTCAGTGGCTGGAGACACTTTGTGGGGAGTGACTCACATTTTGTGGTGTCCAGGCTTGTGGGGAAGCACTGCCTGTGCAAGAACCTCTGGAGAGGAAAGCTGCAGATGTTCCCTGATTCCAAACCCAGCAAATGGTCTGTCTAGGTGCCATGCTGCAGGATAGCAGAGCTCATAGCCAGCTTATTTCTACCGAAGACAGGCTGATGTGTGGACAATTTACAGGGAGAATCATCACATTGTACAACACTTGTTCCCAGCAACTCTCTATCCTCTCCAGATTATCACCTGCACCTGACACATTGGAGAGGACATGCTGTATCTTCCCTCTGATGGTTGGCAAATACTGTGACATTAGTATGCACAGTTAAATATTTAAAGCTCCAGTGTTACATACAAATTGGCACGAATTTCCCACGCAGAAGGAGAAGTACCTTCCACTCTTCACTGTGACCCAAAGTGTGAATCTATTCCACACACTGTTATGTTGGCAGTGAGCCTGGGCCATAATTTATTTTTAAATCTTTTAAAGCTTTTATAGGGAGTGTGGAACATTTTCATGCCTTACAAGAAACAGTGAAACTATGCAAAAAGGTCTGTTTCAAAGAAGGAAAAGGTTGCATTGCCCTAGGAAAAGAGAAAGCATCAGACAGTTTAAAATGCAGAAGCTGTTCTCTGCTCACCCTATAATGCACCTGAGGTTCCCCTTTGATCCTTCCCTGGAGCCAGATGCTCATCAGATATAAAGGGGCAGCTCTAGTGGCATGGGTACAGCTATGCTGATTTACACCAGCTCCAAGTCAGCACCTGAGCACTTTTCCCAAGGTTGTGTATGGTTTGATAAACACCTGGAGTGCTGATCAGAGACAGGACATGAGCATAAATATGAAAAGAATATCTTTCCTAATCAATATTGAAATGAAGCTTTGAACACTGAGTATTAGCTTACAAAAACCTGCCAAGGCAAATACATACATTTGTTGTTAAAACTATTGTCTTAGAAATAGTGAAAATGAATCTTTGGTAGTTGCTAGCATGCTTACATTTGTACATGAACATAATAGTGGTACCTATTAGCAACCCGGCTATAAGATCATGCTTTGGCATTATTTAAAATACTCTCACTCATGGATGTGGTCTCCAAAACTGATCTGATATACAAAGATTTCTGCAGATGTTTAAAGGTTTCTCATCTCCCAGACCTGTATTAGCAGCACTCAAACATTAGACAAAATCTGCAGAGCAATGAGTTTGGATATTCAGATTCACTTTGTGTAGCTCTCTGTGTGCATGAGACTGACTGGCTTCCACTTTTATGTCTTCTGTATAGGAAATCTGGTGACATTTGGGCAGCACCTTCTCATTCACTTTTTTCCTGTGAGAAATGTAGTGGAAGTGGCCCGTTTGACTCACATGCTGTCTGAATAGATGCTACATGTGGAACTAGTTAAAAAACTTACTCAACCACCAGTAAATCACTGGTATCTTTGACAAAGGAGAAAAACACGTTCTCAAAAATGGTTTGAGACAAGAAATTTGGGGGCAAGGGTGTGTTTATGCCTTGTTTCAAATTGAAGCAATTGACAAAGAAGGGAAAAATGAATGTACTGACCTCCAGTGGGAATAAAGCTAACTCATCTCAAAGGACAAGAGGGCTTTTCATATTGAACTACATTTGCTGCATCTGCTGAAAATGGTGGGAACAGTAACATAGGTTTCTCCTGAGAGTTTCCCTCTCTGCAGAAGCCAGAATGAACCACACTCTACAAGGCTGAAATATATTGGTTTTATTGTGAGTCTTGGGTTTCAAATTCAAAGACTTACAGATTCAAATCCTGTTGTCCCTCTCTGTAAAGCCTGTGCATTATTTCTTCTTTTATACATGGGAACTCTCAGTAAGTCAGGGGATGTGCCTGAGATTAGTATGAATAGCAAGCAGATGGCAGATACCTTCCAGGGATAATTACAGTGTTGTGGAAAGACTCATGTGATAAACACTGAAGGAGTGCAAATGGAGGGAAGTGCAGAACTAATGAAGTTGGGGTAATAATCCAGTTGGGAAGAAAAGTTTAAAACCAGGAGTTAAATGTGAAAAGGCTCTGTTGGAATATCAATCATTCAGGGACATACTGAACCTCTCTCTAGAACTGTGTGACACCTTTCTCCGTGTGCTGGGTACAAACAAACAAACAATTATGCACTGTGATCAAGGTGTCTGAAAAAGAGTTAACCAGAAATAATTTCTTCCCCCTTTCAAGCCCCAGATAATCACACGTATTTCCTTGCCAACATTGTCAAGATCTTCATGTATATAAGTGCTAAGTTCATAATGCCCTCTCTGTGTGTTTGCTCCTGCAGAGGATTGCATTACTGAGCACACCTTATATTTTATTCAGGTGCTTTCATCCCCCGGTGCAATGAAGAAGGTTATTACAAAGCCACGCAGTGCCATGGCAGCACGGGGCAGTGCTGGTGTGTTGATAAGTACGGGAATGAGATAGCTGGCTCCAGAAAGCAAGGCACAGTCAGCTGTGGTGAGTAACGATCTGCTTTCCTCAGACAGCGGGGGAATTAACGCTGCTGTGAGCCCTGCCATTGCTGTGCCACCGAGTGTGATAGCAAAAGGAACAACAGGGAAACACGAGTGCCGCAGTTCAGAGTGCTCCTCTCTTTTCCTATTCACACTACAAATGGAGCCCTCAAGGGTCCTTTGGACAGCAGGGGTGCAGCACAAGTTAGCAGGCAATAGCCACTGTTAAGGTGCTTTTGCTACCAGCCTGGAAAGTGCAGTTAGTGATATTAAAATTAAGGGTCTGGGGTTGCTCTGCATGGTTATTAAATACATTGTTCTGTATACTCCAGTAGCACATCTACTGGAACTTCTTGTATAATAATGCCTTTCCAGACAAGGGAAGGCCTAAATGTGTACAATTGTACACATTAGCAACCAAGCCCAATGAAATGGCTGACAGGACAATATTGTGTAGGTAAGTGAAATCACCAGTTAGCTGCTGTGCCTAGACAAGGAAGATGTCACCTGCAATCCTTGAGTGCTTCAGGGATGGTTGTGTGTGCAGCTTTCTTTTTTGAGAAGGAACACAGACCTAGAAGGTCCAGGATGCTCAGAATCACATCACAGATACTAGGTTCAATAGCTGCATTTGCAGAGTGAGGTTTATGCGCCCAAATAAAACCATTTTTTGGATTTTTTTTAGCCTGGTTTACGGAGTCATGACGGAATGAAAGTATTTACAAAGGAATAATGAATTTTCTGGCCTGCATGCACATGATCTGGAACTTTCCAGTCAAGTCTCTAGGAGGATGACAATGCATAGGGGGTGTTTCATGCAGGAAAATTTTTCAGAGTCAATTGGTACATATTTATCCCAGTTCGGAATGAAAATTGAAATTTTAAGGTTATTTCATGAATAGCTGAACCAATTAATTTTTAAAAAATCATTGCAAATGACAGTGGCTTGCATGACAAGGATAGTGATTAATATGGAGTTTGGTGTTCTGTGAGGAAATGACCTTTCCCTGCTCACCTGTTTCAGAAGAAGAGCAAGAAACCTCAGGGGATTTTGGCAGTGGTGGATCTGTTGTATTGTTGGATGATTTGGAAGAGGAGCCTGAAGCAACAAAAAAAGACAAAGAAGGGAAACTGAAGATTCATGTAAGAGCAGCTAATGAAGATGATGAAGATGAAGATGATGATAAGGATGATGAAATTGGTTATATATGGTAGTGCCCATCATAATGAGGACTCACGTTTTGCACAATATTGCAACTCACATCATATCTCTGCAATTGTATCTGAGAGTACCTGGCACAAATATTCCCTCTCTATTGAGTTTAATTTTGTATAGTCAATTTAATTTGGATGACAACTTTTTTTTTTTTTTCCAGCAAGGACTGTTTGAAATACGGCTTTTGTTCAGTTGGTTTGGGGGATTTTTGTTCTGTCCACAGGGGCAATGAGTTTTGTTTCAAAACCATTTTGTGTCTTAATCCTCACTTGAACCACTGATGAAATTCATCCTGTGTAAGAATCCTGGAAGGGGCTCAAAAAAACAATACAAAGGCTTAGAAGCCCCTCTCATGTCAGAGAATTTGTGTCATAAGTTGTTACCTAGATCATATCAGAAAAAGATTTTTCTTTCATGAAGAAGGAAAAGTAGGTGCCTCATTTTCTAGTCCATATTTATAATGTCCCGGTGAAGAGTAAGTCTCTTTGGACAGTGGCTGCCCAGTACTAGGGGTTTAATCCAGAAGAAAACCCACTGACAGGACTTTCCCTTCCTTCCATTCTCTGAGAATGAGTCCAGCAGGCTTAGTCCAGCTCACACTGAAGGCAAAACTGCCACCAGGGCACAGATCCGCTCACTGACACTCTTTATTTGATGAAGGAACATGGCCTTGATCTGAAGAGATCTGCGAACCTGCAGCTGTCCTGGACCAAGCCAGAGGCAGGGGACAGAATCCATCTGCCTTGCAGAGTGTTTAAGGGAAGAGTATTTTGTGAATTTGTAGCATCAGAACCACCCCCAGAGCTGTTCCTCAGCTTCTGTCTGAGCTCGTTTGCACCAGGAGGGTCTCTAACAGCACACAGGCAGCCTCTGCTTCCAGCTCACACACCCCAGACCTGTCTGTCCTCCATTTAGCAACCCTCCTTGCAAAGTTGGAATGCTGGCAAAGACACAAACCCTCAAAAGTAACTCTCACTTGTTGAATGTAAAGACACATGTTTAAAAAAGCGGCTTTAGGTGGTGATATTTCAAAAGCATAACCCCTTGGCTCAGTGTGACGCTGCACACTTGTAATACACACTCCTAAAAAAGAATGGTATTAAAATCCAATCTGTGATTCCCTCAATACCTCCCATGTATTCAAAGCTCTTGTATCAGAGCATATTGACATTACATTATTTGCAGTGTCCTTTCCCATGGCAGTTCTCGGATGCAGTAATGTGCTGTGGTGACCTTTTATTACTTTTGCTGTTTTGTGAAGCAGCAAGAGGAACCTTAACCCCACTTTTGCATTAGGATGCAGGTGTAAGTACTTTAGCAGTGCCTGTGGTTGGCCAGTGAGTTATTTTGCAGAATGAAAAACGTGGTTTTTATGACAAAAACTAATTAGATTTTTTTTTCCTGAATTAATGGTGGATATAGAGGTGGAGACAGCATTGAGTCACAGCATGGTTGACTACACAGTCAGTTGAAAGGTGGAAAATACCACACAGGTTGGCAGAAGTCAGTTTTTTACATTGGCCTGGGGATGTTGGCGCTCAGCCCTCTCCAAAGCCAGTGCCTGCCTGAGACCCCTCTGGGTAGGATCTCTGCTTTCAGACATGATCACGAGTGGAATTCCTTTCAGGTGCCATGTGCTGCAGGGACTCTCCTGTTTTCTCCTCTTTTTTTCCCCTATTTATCCAGATCAATGACCTGAGAACAAAGAGCAAGCCTGCATAATCGTTATTAATGCAGAAGGATGTGTAAAACCATGAGGAATTTGTTGTTTCACGCCCCTGCATCCTCCCAAAAATCTGCCATCACAGTCATTTGCAAAAGGCCTGCAGTCTGCCCTGCCTCAAATATTTCCCTTTGGTTTTCCCATAGCTTTAGAAAAATATATTTAATAATCATTTTCCGTGAGCTGCACCGCACACAGACACACACACACACACACACACACACACACACACACACACACACACTTCTTCTATTTGCCTTTCACAGAAATCCTGCCAACTTGCAGGAGGAGCAGGTAATCCAGCATTTCTCTCTCCCTAAATATGATTTTGTGAGAGGCAATTGAACACAGTCAGTAGGTTCCTTCTCTAATCTCCTGTCTAGTTTTCCTCTGGTATTTTCTTAATTAACCCCACACTCTCTGGGTCTGGCTCTGCTGTCCTGTGCAAGACCTGCCTGAGGCACAGAGCTGCCATTTCATTCTGACATAAATCTGAGCTCCACAATCAGCAGATTATGCTTATCCTCCTGACTGGACTCATTCTCCACACAGAGCTGGGGGTTTTTGGCAGTCCTGTGTCCCTCCACAGCAGCTTATCCTGGGCTGTGCCTTACATCAAAGGTCACAGAGCGAATCCCTTCTCCTGCCCAGCCCCTCCCCAGGGTGAAGTCTGTCAGTCTAAGCCTTGCAGGCAGTACCAGGTCTGAGGCTGCAGGGGGCTGTGTCACATGTAAACGTGCACGATGGTTAAGTTAAAGCTGTTAAACAAGCCTTTCAAAGTGAACGTGAACATCTTTGAGTTTACATGGCAGCATCACCCACTGGCGGTCTCCTGGCTGTCACCTTTCACGCGCCATGCTTCCAAATCAGAGCTGAAAGGGTTTGTACCTGTCCCAAACTCACCAGCTCAGACATGGGGTGGAAACAGCTCCCAGTGAAACAGCTCCATGCCCAGCACAGAGGGCAGGTGCCTTGGCCGGCTCTGGCAGCGCATCCCCTGCAGCCAGAAACACAAACACACCCAACTGTTCTGAGCCTGCTGGCCTGGATCCAGGCAGACCCCCCTTCAAGGTGACCCTTCAGTCACCTCTTTGACTCAAGCAAGTGTTCTTCTGGCTCCAGCCAGCACGGGAACTGTGCCATTTTATGTGCTGGGACCAAGGGGTCCCAGCCAGGCAGGAACAGGGCACACACACAGGCTGCCGTGCTTGGAAGGACAGCTCAGACTCTGCATTGCTTTGAGAGCGAGTTCCCAAATCCTGCAAAGCTATTGAACAGAGCCCTTTTGTGACCCACTGGCATCCTCCCGTGGTGGGGGATCTGCAGCCTATATATATACATATGTATATCTCTGTGTGACTGTATATATACATTTATGCACAAATACGTGTGTGCATATGTATGTGTGTGTCCAGTTTGGGGAGATGCATTAAGAAAATCTTCCATTTAATGAAATAGTGATAAAGAAACCAGCGATTCTACCAAGAGCCAGTGCTCTTCCAGATCGAGCCCCTTCCATTCTTCATGCTTTGTGAAGGACTTAATTTGCTTCCAATTTAATTTAATTCAATTCCTTTATTTTTCTCTTTCTTTTTCCTTTTTTTTTTTTTTACAAAGCAGAACTTACTTCCCATCTGAATCAAGTCACTGACCTTCCAAACATTTTCTCATTGTGAAAAATGGAATCTGAGGTGTCCCATTATTTTAGAGACACAAAACAATTTTTAATCTCATTTTCTTTTCATGTTACAGTCTATGAGATACTGTTAGGCATTGCTGTATGTTTCTTTTAACTACTGTAGTTAAATCAAAATGTTGAGTTCAGATTTCAGCACAGCTGGGTTTTTTGGGTCATTACTGGCCTTTGCCGTGAACACAAAGAATCCTCTTTATTTTCTTTGCCTGTATTCTGTACTATTATTTCAAACCGTTTGAAGTGTTTATTTAATATTTATTCCACAGTTTATATTGAAGATGTAAAGTTTATATTTAAAACAACACTGTTTGTTAGTGAATGCTTCTCTTTGCCTCTCCAGCCTAGTCTGTTAGTCTCAGTGTACATTTCTGGCATGGGAATATTTTGATATTAGGAGTTTTGTAGCCTTTCCTCCCTCAAGCAGCAACTGACGTAGATCTAAGGTCACCACCTGACCCAGACCACCAGGTCGCTCAAGCTTCGCTTCCATTTGTTGGCTTCTCTCGCAGTCCCTCCTGTATCCCATCCTTTCATCCACAGACTGCTTTGTACAGTTACTACACATCAAAAAGCCCTTTCTACAGTAGGTGGGTTTTGGTCTTTTTATACTTTTCTCAATGCTGTTGATGTCTGTTACTGTTCAATGTGTAGATCTGTAAGGAGAGATCCAAATATTACGTGTTTCAGTTCGATGTCCCTACTGTAGATGGATGTAGACTATCATAGTAAGTAGAACTGCATAGTAAATTCTGAATGCTTTTTCCATAAGGAGTTAAGTGGAATGTGAGCATTTTGCTACCTTTGGTTAACTGTAAATGCTTAACTGTAGTCTGAAATAGTTGCATTTTTGTCCGTCTCAATAAATTTTAATTTGTCTGCGATTCCTTATTGCCTGTCCTGAATTTTATTAAACTTATGGGATCAAAAATACTGCACTACCTTGAGTCAGCATTTAATCATGCATGGAAATGGATGCTCCTCTATATTTGCTTCATAACTTACACCTCTGTTCAATGCCAGCTGTAATCTGTGGAGTTAATGCAAGGTCTCCAGAAACCTCTATTTTAAAGCAGAAATTAAACCAAACAGAACGGAATAACTGTACCAAAATTAGAACTTTTCAAATTATATTAAAATTGATTTTTAAAGAACTAGCAAGGGCAGAGGCGGAAGCTTTCATTTCTATTTCCTCTCCAGATGGCAAATTGTCATGTTTTTCTCTCTCTTCTGAAGGTATCCAGGGCAATTCCACAAACACAGCCACACTCTGCAGTGGCCATTATCTACATGACAAATGAAGGCAAAATTTTATTAAATACAGTTGGTGGGAAGTCATCCTCATTTAGAAATACCTGGGTTTGTGTCTCTAAAATTAAATTAGAGCTCCTCTTTAATATTATTAACCAATTTAAACAGCCAGCATTATTGCAGTGCTAATTACAGAGTTAAAAATGTTATTTCATCACCTTTTCCCTGTATGTGGAATATTAAAAGTACCAGGTGAAAACAGAAACATGTTTTCAGGCACAATTTGCACAATTGTCATCTCATCAGGTATGCACTGATAGTGTATCTGTCCATGCACCATTGGCTGAGTTGGACCATCAAGGGTCAGAACCTACCCGAAATTTGGGGTTAAATTTCCTGCATTCATTAGCTTATTTTTACTGCTGGTACCACACATCACTTGCAGTACATCTCCTTACCTGACCCTGAGAACAACTGGGTTTGCCCTTTCCTAAACTACTCCGAGACTCTTTGAAGTGTTTGATCTTCTGTGCTGAAGTGTCTCAGCTGTTCCAGGTGTCAGATGCTGTGTGTGGCACCGAGTGCTGGGAGCAAAGCAAAAGAAATCCGGAGCTTAAAGATGTGTGAGTTGCAAATGAGATTTTAATTGTCAGAAAGGGGTGATGATTGGAGCTCTATTTTTTTTTTTTTAATATTCCTTCTAGCTTTCAAATGGCAGGCACCTTGCAAGCTTTGTTTTATATTACACGTGCACAGCTATACATTGACACCAATCCTAATTACAAATGTGTGTATAAATAGATATATAATACATGCATGTGTGTGTATATATATATATGTGTATGTATATATATATATATGTCTTTAGACCCCCCTGGGTGTGGGATATGCATTGGAATTTTGGGATATCCACTTTTGGGAATTCCTTGTATGCCTCATATAAGGTTCAGCTTGTGTTTTATCATGCCTACTTTGCTGCTGCCTCCTGTAACAACTTGTGCTGGGCTCATTGCTGTACTTCGGTTTCATACATTAAAATAATCATAGTAGATTATTATATCCCACCTGTCATGTCCTGATAAGCTGCATTGATTTATATTTAGCTTTTCCATGACTCTGACTCCATTTTCCAAGGAGAATCTTGGACTAATTTCTGGGAACTCCCTGTCAGGAGATACAGTCTTTGCTTCCCCACTGATACTGAAGAGCGTCTGTGGCTGAAATGTTGCTCCAGCAATAGTAAAAGGTCACTTGGGGTTCAAAGAAGTTTAGCAGGGACAACTCTTACCTGGAGGACAGTGGAGTTCATCCATACCCAAATGTTGTACTTTGCATCCTCAGTAAAATCTTGCCAGGCTGGGCAATACTGGGGTGGGGGTCATACCTCTGCATGAAAGGAGCACTCAGGACAAAGCTACCAAAATGGCCCTTTTTCTCATTGTCTTCCAATATATACTTTCCTTACCTTACTAATATTATTTTGCAAAGGAATATACTTTTTGTTTTGTTCTGTGAAAGCTCTAATGTGAGATAAATGCATACACTTACACACACACCTCCTCTCTCTCTCTTGCTCTCTTTTATATCTTCTCTTACAAAATTTTCTTCTGAGCTCCCCAGCAGCTATAAAACAGTGGCATTACAGCCTTCACTGATGATTAGTTTCATTTTTCCTTAAATACTGACAGTCAGAGGGTGAGATATTAAAAAAGAAAAATCATGTCACAGCAGCTTTGCACACTGTACAGCTTTTTGAATAGATTAAAAAGAGGCAGAGAGCTATTAATAAGCTTTTGACTTTCTGAACACTCCCATTTTTGGAATGAGACCAACTCTTTTAGAGGGGGTGAGGAGGCAGAGTGAAGAGATGGTTTCATGTAATCTTGGAAGGAGAAGGAAAACAGTGAAACCAACAGATTTAGGTAAGCTGTGAAAGAGGAGGATGAATCCCCTGAGCATGGACAGAGAAGTCCTATCCATTTCTATGAGAACTGAGCCTAGTTTTTTCCAGTGGAGAATTCCCAGTGACTGGAGCAGCTCGAGATCAGCCCATGAAAACCCAGAAACTGCAGAAGCAGGTTCCTGCTCCAGGCTGGGCAATATCCAGTAACTGCTTGGACTGAATCCCTGAAAAAAAGGCTTAAAACACACGAACACAGTGGCACTCCGAGTGGAAGGGAAGAGCGAGGCCAGAAGCAAATTCTGATGTTGCAGCAGTGTGTCAGCCCAGCAGTGAGGGAGAGGCATGCAGAGGCTCTGATGTGAGCATTCAGTGGCTCTGCTGTCCCCTCCCAGCTGTACAAACCCCTCTGACAGTAGCCTTAGAAAGAAATACAGTTCTGGCAGCCACTGCTCTTGAGTATCAGTTCCTTCCACATATCGCTATAAATTCCTGCAATTCCATGCTAAAGGCTTGGGCAGAGGGAGAGTTTGTAAAGAAAACTTAAAATGCAGGGTCTTTGCCAGGTAGTAACTGCCTTTTCTCATCTACAGTTATTCAATAAAAATCATTGCTGGAGCATGACTCTGCTTCCATTCCCAGCCAATACATTTGCAATCTGGCCCTTGAACACGGGAAAATCGACCCCGGAGCATATTGCTAAAGGAAAGGTCCATAAGCACGTTGGTTTCAGCTTTGGAAACACATTACCTCTGAAGTTATTTGGGGGGGTTGAGAGACTTGCAGGTTTGTCACTGATTTTTCTGTATTGAGTATCACAAATCTGCTTAATGCAAATATATTCGAGTAAAGAGTCTGTATAAGTAGAAGCCCAGACACAGTTTTGCTCCATCACAGATGATGTATCAATTTATCACAACTGCAAAGAATTGACCCAAATAACTACTAGCCTAAAGTAAAATTAAATAAAACAGAGACTGTAACAAGATGTAGGTTTTCACAGATTAATGTAGGCTATTGAAATACTTTGGGTTACAAGGGGCTGTTACAGAAGATCAATATCCCCATTGCTTTTGGTACAGGTCACGTAGGAATCCAACACCTGCAGCAAGTTTTGGTGGTTGTGAGAGACCCTAAAGCTGCAGCTCAGCCCTGCAGCCCTCCTGGCACAGCAGGAGGAGCTGGGAGGAACATAAACAACAAACACATCTGCTGCACGCCTCCCTCGTCATGTACAGCACCAGCCAGCTTGGAAAGGTGGGCACCAAGCAGTTACACAGAAGGAATTACCACAGATTTGTTTTGGCAGGCAGGAGAGCCCAGCTTGGCTCAGCTGGCTGTAGTGTGGAGACAAACATCAGGCTGGATGTTAAACTACCCAGAATAACTCCACCATCCTCTCAGAGCAGGACTGGCATCCCAGCTGGTCTCCAGCCCAGTTCCCATCCTCTGTTGGAATCATTCTCTCCAGCTGATTCTTCTGTAGGATTTGGTTGGGGTTTTTTTTTTTCTTTTTTTTTATTTTGTCCCCAAGCCTGTGTATTAATTAAGTCTCAACAAAGAGCTGTATCACTGTAGAACAGGATATCGGATTGCTCATCTGTTTTACATAATTGATTAATTAATTACCTTGCTAATTGAGTGTCATGAAATCCTCTGTTATAGTGGAGCAAGGGTATGTCCCAAACCATTGCCTCCGTTAAAATCAGGGCATTTTGGCTGCTCAGTCTCCCCCAGGCTCTGGTGTAAGTCAGGGCACAGCATTAACCCAGCAGGGCTCCTGCACATTTGTAGAGGTGCAGAATTGCTGGGTGAGCCTTGCTTTCACCTGTATCTGAAATTCCAAACCTTCTGCCCATTTTTCCTTTCCGCACCTCCTGCAGCAGCTCTTGCTTTGCTCCCTCAGCCCCTATTCACATTGCACCACGTGGTGCAGCCCCACAGCCAAATTTAGTGATGTTTTCAACCACTTTTGGGGAAGGGTGAGTGCCAGCATCGCTGTAAAGGAAAGTGGCAAAGCAACTCTCCCCTTCACTACCTGAAAACTGCACCTTGAGCTCTTCTCAAAGGCACTGCCTTTGACGTGCTGTGACCTACATCTTTTCTTGGGAGCCATCACAGCTGAAATAAGGCAGAACGTGATAGATTCTCTGCTATTAAATGGAAATGGACTTTCCATGGAAATAACCACTGACAATACTTTGCATTTTAATGTCATTTCTTTTCTTCTTATTACCCCTAGATGCAGAGCATGATGTATTTTTACCACACAGATATTATCTGCAAGCCAGCAGCAAGGTGGAGGTTGCAATCCTTGCCTAAGCACTGCTCCTGAGGGTGCTTTCCAAATGAGCTTCAGTCTTAGAGAGCAGCAAATATTTTCCTTCAAATCTGTCCACTAACAAAATTTTTATTCCAGTTTTAACTAACTTTCATTTAATGTGACATAAAGCCACAGCCACTGGGGCTGTTCAGCCTGGAGAAAAGAGGGCTCTGGGGAGAATTTAGAGCCTCTTCCAGTACCTAAAGGGACTCCTTTAGAGAGAGCTGGAGAGGGACTTGGACAAGGGCCTGGAGTGACAGGGCAACTGGGAATGGCTTCAAACTGAGAGAGGGCAGGATTGGATTAGGTATTTGGAGGAAATTCCTCCCTGTGAGGGTGGGGAGGCCCTGGCACAGGGTGCCCAGAGAAGCTGTGGCTGCCCCATCCTTGAAAGTGTCCAAGGCCAGGCTGGATGGGGCTTGGAGCAGCCTGGGATAGTGGAAGTTGTCCCTGCCCAGAGCAGGGGGTAGAACTGGATGGGCTTTAGGGTCCCTTCCCACCCAAACCATTCAGTGCTTCTATGGTTCACCAAACATTTGGGGGCATTTGGGGCACCCACAGTGGGCTGGTGAGCAGGAACCTTCCTGCTGTGCTCTGGGCAATGAGTGAGTGAAAGATCTCCTGAGACAGAGCAACCATGTTTTGAAACAGCAAATGAAGGTCTGTCATCCCTCACCTTCATTTTCAAGAGTCAGCCAGGGTGCCAGGGTGTAAATCCACCAGCCCTCATCCATCCCAAATCTCCTCAGTCCATGCTCAGTGCTGATCTCTGGCTGCTTTATACTCTCAGCAGCAGTGGCTGAGCTCATCCCTCATGCAGGCTGCATTCCCACTCATGCTCAAGGGTCTTGGCATGGTCTGGTCTTGATGATAATTTAATCCCCAGGATCTGGAAAGGATTTAGGACCTGGAAACAGAGATGGGATAAAATCCTCCATGGTGGACAAAAAACTGCCTCAATACGTGCATCTGCAGAAGCCGGGAACAGGGAGTGTTTATTTTTGAATAGCACAAGGATTCCTGAGATGGGGGGGAAGGCAGAAAGTGCAGTCAATCAAGAGACAAGAGTTAGCCTTCAAAAGCCCCCTCTAAATGGCTAAATCAGGAAGGAAGAATGCCATGCCTTTTTTTTTAATCTGTCTGTATCAGTGCGAGAAAAGCTGAGGGCATCACTCCTGCCAGGATTATTTGTATGTTGGGGTGGAGGAAGGAAGTGGGCTGGTATCATGTCTTACTTCCACACTGCTGGTGAAGATTTTGAGTAATGAATCCAGGGGCTAATCCATCGTGTCTGCCATTACGAAGAGCCCTGATAACCTCATGTCTTCTTGTTTTCTTCTTAAGGCTTTTGCAGATTTGCTAACGCAAGTTTTCCCTGAAGAAGGATCACATTCCAGGCCTGAAATGCTCTGATTATTTACAGTTTGTCACACCATAATTTATATTTATTGATTGTGGCTTTTATTTACATATGTTCATTACTTTCTTATTTTAGTCATTTATCCTGTATGCTCCCACCCTGCTTTTTCAATTATTTCACATACTCACAGTTTATCAATTATATTGCCAAGATGCATTTAGAGAGAATAATTTGTTTCTAATGTATGATTTTTTGACAGCATGATTTGTTTTCATCTTTGCACTGAATCTTAAGCCGACAGTGACTCTAGGGCAGAGAATACAAAGTTGTGAAGCTTTTTCCTCTGAAGAGTTGCACTCACATATGCAACAGGCATGTTGCATTGGCAGCATTTGCTGACCCACTCATCAGCTCCACGTTGGTTCAGCTCTTGGTTCAGCTTCCCTCCTCCCAGGGCAGGGTTAGAAACTCTTAGGAATTTTAAGAGCTCCCTTAGTGCTGCTCCCCACCAAGCAGCGTTTCTGGGTCACTTTGGAGGCTGCTGAAGCACCTGCAGAGGGCTGGCAGGGCTGCTGGCCCTGACAGAGCTCAGACACGGTGTTTGCTCCCCTTGGAGCAATCTGTAATGAGCAGGATGACAGGCTCTGCCTGCCCATCACTGGGGGTGGCTGGGGACCAAATGGATCCTTCCTGGCAAAGTGCTGTCATGAAGAGGCTCTGTGCTCAGGTGGGCTCTTAATGCACTCAGCTCCAGCCTCGTTAGTCCCTTTGCTTATTAACAGCAGTGAGGGCTTTTTCCTGCTGTCTGGCTTTTGCTTTCAGAGCTGTACAGGCTGGCAAGGCAGGAGGATTGGCTCCTTGGGGTGAAAGCCAAAAAGCACAGACCCTCCCAGCATCCTTCAAGGAAGTCACCAGCGTGTTTTCCTCTCCAGGACTCACCTGCCTTATCCATTTACTGAGGCAGCCTGGCCTCTGCCACAATGGTGCCTCTCCAAAAAGCTGAAGCAATGACAAATGTATTTGCTGGTGTTTGCTCTCTAAGTGGTCTCCATCCCAGGGCCAGAGCTTGGCAAGTGCAGGCTGGCTGCCACCCATGCCTGTGTAAGCCACCACAGCACCTTAACACAGCCATGGCACTGTACAGCTCCTGAGGACAGCTGAATGCAGGGGATGTGCTGGAAAAAACACTTTGGCATCATTAATCCATCACTTTTGCCTTCTCTCCGTGCTCATTAACTGCCAGAAATGAGCTCTGGCTTTCTAGCACAAGGTCTCTCGTGGTTCCAGCATCCCCCAGGAAATACTCAGCAATATTAAGCTTAAATTTACCATTCTCCAGCTCCAAGCAGTGGCAACACTAACCATGCTCCCAGTTTTGGTCTCATCCCATGACCAGAGGAGGATGAGGGAAGAAGAAAGGACTGCTTTGGGTGAGAGGCACATTTTCAGAGCCATGGCACATCAGGAAGGGAGCGAGGAGTCTGCTGGACATGGCACAGTGTGCACAGCAGTGCCAGCTCAGCAGTGACTCAGGCCCAGAGAAAATCTCTTCACCCTGGCATTCTGAGGCATGATAGTCAGCAGAAATTCCTCTGTGGCCACAGCCCCAGACCCATTTCCCTAAATGGTTCCTGTCACTGAACCCAGACTGCTTCAGAATGTTTTGCTCCCTTGATCCAATTTATCCTTCCCAGGTTGCAGGGGAGGATTTATAGAAATAAGGTCTGAAGCAGCCATGTCTGACAGATCATTGCTGAGAGCAAATCATGCTCCTCCTCAGCAAAGCCCCAGACAACTGGGCACTGCTGAACCAGTGACCAGAGGTGTTGCACTCACCTCCAGGCTGATTCTTAGAAAAGCCGTCTAGAAGAGCCCTGAAAGGGCTGGGGAGTAGCACAGGAGATGTGGAATGGTGAGCATTGTTCAATGAACAAGAGGTGTTCATGAACTCTTTTTCTGTCTGGGACAGGTGAAGGTTGCTGGGGGGATGTGGTGCCCTCAGAAGTGGCTGAGAACATTGTCTTTAAAGGTCTCAAAGGTCAAATCTGCCCCCACTGTTACCACATGTGACATTCTTCATGTCCCTCCTCTTCCTCCCTGCCTCTGCCTTGCTGTCTGCAAAGCCCTTCCCAAGTGTCTCCATCCCTGGACCAGGACAGACAGCTCCCAAAAATCCCTTGTCAGCCAAGGAACATGGGCTGAGCTGCACCTCCTGAGCTGCACCTCCAAAAGACACAGACCTGCCTTGCAAGATGCATTTCAAAACTAAAACATTTTGTTTTTTCAAACCTGAATGGTGCATTCATGGCTTGTCAAACCCATTTTAGTGAGCAATTCATTTCTGAAGTCTGAAACTGTCTTTCAAAAAGTGTATTTAAGTAAATATTTGGAGAAGATAAGAGGTAGTAAGAATACAACTCTGAAAGTATTTATGTACAGAAATCAAAGCTTTTCACACTGAATTCAATAAACTAGTTTTATAGGCTTCTGAATTTGGAGTTTGTTATACAAGATTGGGAGGCAGAAGCAAATTTTGCAGGATTTTATAGGAGTTTGTAACAGAAAGCGTAATCACTTTTTGGAGAAAAAAGCTGTAAATGTCTTACAGCTCCATATAATAAAATTCCAAATGGGACATCAGATGGGATGTTTAATTTCCAGATTGGATACATTACAAAAAGGTCATTTCAGTTAAAAGAAATGTATTCATTCTTTGTCCAGGGCTGTAAATCAGTGCAGCTCCACTGAAAGCATCTAATTTAAGGAGAGGGATATGAGTAGGACCTGACCTCTATTTTTTTGAATCAAAAGGAATCACAGGAGATTCACTGTCCTCCCACAGTGCTTATGAAAGATACTTTGAACCTTCGGCCTTTTTAGGGTCTCTAAAACAAGTATTTTTTAAAGGCAAAGCTACCACATGAGAGATGCCTACAGCTCCCAACAGGGTGGTGTGGGTTATGTCGGTGTGGGATTTGGGGGATGTCTGTGGGATGCAAACACCAGTCCCACCTTCCAGCATCCTTAGGACTCTCTCCCACCCTGTCTGATTTCCTTGACATTGGTACAAATCCAGCTGAGAGCATTTCAGTCCTGGCAGGGAACCTGGCAGGACCAGCTCCAGCCCCACACGGAGCAGGACCAAGGAGCTCACTGGACATGGGAGTGCTCAGGCTGTGAATGCACCTCTGCATTTCTTCTTCAGCTCTGCAAAAATTTCCTTTTTCTTAGCCTTGTTCTATTGGGGGTTTTACAGCTATTCCCACCCCCCTCAACTTTCTGCACAGCAAACTCCTGCTTTTCACCTTCAGTCTGACTTTGTAATCCATGGTTGGTTTCAAATCAGCCTTTCAGCATGGTAATGAATGGATTAACTTTCTGCTTTCTGATGAGTAATAGGAAAAATGTTTCTGAATTATCAAAAAATAATTGGAATTAAAATTGTAAATGGTTTCTACAAGGGAAGTTTTTGTAATTAGTTGAATCTGTGTGATGGAAGCTATTATAAATAACAAAAAAATGTGTTTACCTAATCGCTGGGAAAGTGCACATTAGCTCCCTAATTAGAAGTCCCTCATGGCTCTACTACAAACTTTGGACACAAAATAATTTGTTTCATGCTTCCTTTAGCAGGCAAAGGAAACTCCATCAGTTCCATTTGTGCATGCCCACTACTGTGAAGGCGGCTGGAGCTGAATTGCCAAATTCCCACATTTTTTTCTCAGCGGGTCCCTGTGACTGTCCAGAACCTTGTCCTGAGCCCAGCCTGCAGACTGCAAGGGCCAAATCAGTCTGTGCCATTCCAGTGCCAGTGCAGTGCAGAGCTTGGGTACTGCTGGAGGCACAGGGGGAGGTTATTGGCAGGTTCAAGCACGCCTGGGTGCAGAGGGATGGGATGGATGCAGAGGGATGGGATGAAACAAAACCTTGGCTGCTCTGGGCACTCTGCTGGGGGCTTGTGCTCCAGAATAAATGGCATTTTCTGTTCTCATGAGCTGGGTCGGGTTTTGCTCTAAGTTGTCTGGCAAATTGCTCTCGTATCACAGAGTGGAGACTTCGTTGTCTCTCCTTCCACACAGAATGAGGCTGCCACAGGCAGAAAGGGGTTTTCCTTCTAGACACACCTTCTCCTTTAACACACCCCACCTGTTCTCCCAGAGAAATCTGAGTAACAGACTCAGTATCTGGTGATGAAGTCACAATAGAACAGGTATTGTTTAATACATTTGACCCATTTCATGAATAGCCAACACAGATTTATCCTTGTCATGCTGAATAGCTGTTTGAACCTTCTGTGTTAAACTGAGCAGAAATGAAGATTTTCTTATGGTTGAAGAGATAAATTCATAATGTGAGTGTTGATTTTTTTTCAGGATCCACTTTGTGTGATGAAAATCCACGTAAATGACAGAAAGCAGGAAACACAATTTAACACGTGAAAACATCCTCTACCATTTAAGAATATATGACCTATTTTACCCACTTAAGAATATCTCTTTCCTAGATACATTTGCCACAGTATCAAATTCTGTAAAGGGAGTTCTGCTGCATTTCATGGAGAGCCTGGCAATTAAAGTCACTGCTCTGCTGTGATTGCCATCCCACCCCAGCACAAACATCAGCTTGCTTGGAGGCAACCAAACAGAAAAGTGCTGATGTCTTTTTCTTCAACATCACCTGGTGGGTAGGCAAGGAAAGGAAGTCTGTGATTGATGATGACTTCAGTTTTCCGGGATCTCAGAATCAATTCAAATATTTATAGTTTTGAGATGAAAAGAGGGAAAATACATAGTTTTGTAAATTATGGCATTAGCTTTATTTAAGGCTCACAGCATTGGCAGCCCCCATGGTAATGTAGCTGCTTTCCTTATCTCCATTTCCTCCTTACCCTGCTCCCCACCTCACACCCTGCCAGGTCACAGCTCCAGGCTCTTCCCCATGCTCCATGCAGAGCTGTTTAGGATGTGGGAGCACAGTTAACTGGCAGGATTGTCATCAGCACTGGGAAAACTGCTTGGCTCTGCCCATACAGGACATGGAAATGCAGAATCCCCTTCAGGAAAACAAGGAACAGCCCAGGAGGTCCTGCTGCAGGCACATCCAAACCAGCACGAGAGGCTTCACTGGGCAGGAGATGGTTCCACCACCCTGCACCACCAGTGATGGCCCTTCAGGAGGGTACAACCCCATCAGCCTGCAGGGAGAGCTTGCTGATACAGAACCTCCTTTGGCTGTTCATTGGTGCATTTTTTAGAATGGCAAGATGAGGAATGGAATCACAGGATAGTTTGGGTTGGAAGGAACCTTTTAGGGTTATCTCGTCCAAATCCCCTGCAAGGACCAGGTCTCCAGCAAGAACAAGTTGCTCAGGGCCCCATCCAACCTGACCTTGAGTCTTTGGATTCTTGGAAAATGTGCACAGTGATACAAGTTGTAAGCCTGGATGGTAAATATCCATTTTTTGTCATGTTTTACTAATGCTGCTGGTTGTGGACAGCAACTGCATGTTAGTTCCCAACTTGCATGCAAAATACACTTTGCAAGCCTGGGAAGAAATGTAGGTGCCCCAAATTACTGAAAAGCTGAGTAAGTTGCTCAGGCTCTTACCTCAACATAGGAGGCAAATACCATGAAATCAATTTCTGTGCCCAATTTACTCCCGGTGACACCTGCACACATTTTAAAGGGTAATTTGTCATTTTTCTCCACTTGTCACATTATTTCAGGTCATGGGACCATCAAGTCAAAAACTCGGGTTTGACCCTCTGCTCCATAATCCAGAAATGGAAAGTCAAAACACCCCTTTTTTTTCCCTTCAGAAGGGAAGCCACAAGTTATAAATAAAAGTAGATAGAGTGGGTAAATCACTCCTGGTTTTCTGTCACCTTAGGCCTGCTCTATTGTAAGCAACGCTTTTATTATCCCAGAGCCCATGATGGGAAAAGACCATTTCCTGTTCAGGGAAAGCGTGACGTGCCTCATGGCCAGTGGGTGATGGGAGGTGAACATGAACCCTCTGTGTAATTTATCCACCTCCTTGTTTACACAGAGCTGCAGCCTCAAACAGCAGCAGCACTAAATGGGTATGGCAGAGAGTGACAGGATGATATTTGGTGATATACTGAGCAATTTGGATGTAGGAAGCATAAAAAGAAAGGAGTAAGATGGTACTGAATGCAGTCCCCGTGAGCCAAAATGATGGAGACAAACCAGTAAAAAATATATGTACATAAACTAAATAAAACCATGGCACAAGTGGAGGCAGAGAAGGGGGGCAGAACAGAGCAGCCTTTGGCCAGAGATGAGCCAGGGTGTGGGGAGCAGAGGAGGATGAAGCACAGAAGGTGTGGATGACCCCACACAACCTTCAGAAGGGTGGGCACTGAGCAGCAGGATGCTGGTTCTGGGGTGTTCACCCCTGTTTTCAGCCTGGATGGGGGAGGATGCAGAGGACTGAGTTTTGTGGAGCAAAACCACAGCACAGCCATTGCTCAGCTGCAGCTAGAGAAGCCTTATTTATTGTCCCAAACTCAGCATTTGCATTGTTCCACATCCGAAGGGCAGTTTTTGTGAGCCAGTTTGGTCACTGCCCCCGAGCCCCTGTGCACAGTGAAGGCATGTGGGAAATGCCAGAAAACCCATCCCAGAGCCCTGCTGTGCCCCTCCCAGCCAGGACCTGTCCCTGCAAGGTCCCTCTCACCCTCACAGGAGGTCACACATCAGCCACTGGCAAACAGCGACCAGGATGCTCAGCAAGGAGAGCCCTGAAAACCGTGTTGTGTTCCAGCAAGGACTTTAAAAATCCATCAGTGCTTCTGAATCACGTTTTATATCTAGATAAAGTTACACATATAAAATTGCTGTTATTCATCAGTGAACTCCTTTAATAATCAATTGCTAATTAAGTTCCACTGCCCTACTAGATCTAAAGCAAATCCCTTTCTGAGACACTGGAAGTCTCAGAAAGGCAGCCAATAGCATTTATTGATTTTGCTTGTCACAGGCACTGGAGAGGGAAAGGAGCCTTTTTTTCTTGCCCCTTCAGAAGCTGTATGCCAGCAGGGTCTGGAAAACAGAAATCAGAATTACCAGAATAATTTGTTATTACCTAAGTCCTTTTGACTCTGGTTGTGAACACATTTCCTACAAGGAATAAAAGTACCTGGAAGTGTCTGGTACCTACCCTGACCAAGAGAGAGGTGAAAAGAAATGAGTGTAATGCTCATGAACACAGAAAAGCTGGCTCCTTTTCAATGGCTCTTGAACTTCTGCTGGAGCAGCTGCCCCAGTGAAATATATTGTACAGTGGTGGCTTTTCCCAAAAGAGATCTGTCACCAAAACCCTTGGTTTTCCAAGTCCTTCCAGTGTGGCTTTATCAATCCTGACCAAGGTCTGCCTGGGGCCTCAGCCTGCAGCCGAACCTAAGTGACCTTTCTGTTGAGACCTGCTCTGTTTCTCTGGGCTGCTTCTTGCTATTTACATATTAAACCCATAAATTCCTTCACTAACAAGAAACAATGCTCCTTACCTGTATTTTTTAAAAAATTATAAATCTTGCACTTAGAACAATTTAAAACTGACTTACAGTTGCTTTCTCACTGCTATCAATCAGAGATGCACTTCAATTCCACAGTGCTCTGGGGACCCAGTAGGTTAGAAAAAGCAAATAGGAAAATAGAATGAATATTTTATTTTTGTTATTCATTGCAATAGCCTGAAAGCAGACCACGAAATCTGCCAGAGGTAATAGGAACTGGCTGCCCTTTTAATATGTCGTTTTTTAAGGTGTCTATTAGGAATCCAGAACACAACTCAATATTCATTCCTGCAGCATGCCTCAAGTTTTTTTATTTAAGCCCAAATTTCTTGTGTGTCAGACAGACTTTATGCTCTTTGTTGCTGATATTTTACTGTGGTTCAAACCCCCATTAATACTGTGTGAACATGGATGTATGTGAGTGTGAGCATGTGAGAGAGGGAGCACCCACCCAAAACCCTCACCTGAATCTCTCAGTACCTTTGTGCCATTTTCTGTTGGTCTGGGGTCACCTGACAACCTAAAAAGTGCCCAGAAACACTGGGCATAAACCACAGTTTTCAGCCAACATCTTACTTGTGACATTTTCCTGAAATGAGCCTGTTTTTCCTCTATATATTTTCTTTCAAAAGCCCAGCTGTGCAAAACCATTACAACCATCACTGATGCCCCAGGCAAACCTTTTCTTTTTTTTTTTTTTTTTGCTTCATTTCTACAGCAGGAGGTGATTACTGAGAGAAGTT
Organism: Oxylabes madagascariensis; assembly: GCA_013400675.1. Lineage (NCBI taxonomy): Eukaryota > Metazoa > Chordata > Aves > Passeriformes > Timaliidae > Oxylabes > Oxylabes madagascariensis. The sequence continues at coordinate 55,401 of VYZR01126356.1, forward strand.
CTCTCATTCTTCCTGAAAATCAACCCAAGTTTCCCATTGCCTCTGGGCATGAGCTTCCCAGCTTGGGAGCCTGTCATCTGATAAGGACAGAAAGAAGAATCTGGTACTTAGAGTATGGGAAGAACACCTGAGTCCGTGTTTAATCCTGTACTGCAAAGACAGCATTAGATCATGGGCTCATACACGGTGTAAAATCTCACTTATCTCCTCCAGTTTTTACAAGTGAAAAAAAAATACACTCAGTGTGTTTAGCTGGTTTTCAGCTTATCCTTGTGTTGAATTATTTTTCTCTCATCAAACTAGAGAATAAGCTGCCTCATTATGTGATCAGGTGGGATATCTCAGCAGAATGGCAGTGTTGGTCAGTAACAGGGAGACAGATGTGGGATAGGTGAGATAAATCAAGGCTTCCTTAAATCCTGATCAAAAAATGATAGACTGGGAAGAGATTTATCTTTAGTGCCAGGAACAGGACCCTGCCAACTCCACCAGGAGTTGATGGGTGCTGAAAACACTTTCCTGAGGGTGTGGGAAGTCAGAACCCCTGAGAAAGCAAAATAACAGGAACTAACTCAAACAGTCCCAGGATGGGACCTTCTCATTCTCAGGATGGAGCCAGACCTGGAGGAACCTCTGGGCCCAAACCCAGGCTGACATCTGAGCAGTGTCCCAAACAACAAGGACAGACATGCCTCCAGCCCTTCTCCCCACGGAGGGGACACCCCAATGTCCCCAGAGCTGGGGCAGGGATGCAGAGGAGATTCCTGAGCCGAGAAGGGCTGCAGGTCCCTTCCCTCACACCAACTCTCCTATGGCCCTCAGGCTGCCTACTCCAGGCAGATAAATAAAAACCAAAGCAGGAATGCCTCATTTCACCTGACACTGGGGGAAAAAGGCAAATTAGCTGACTTGAACAACAATTAGGAAGCAGAACATTTCTCTGGGCCTTGCTACAGAGGGTGATCATCCCTCAGAGCAGGAGCCATAATAGCTTTTGAGTCATTATAAGCACTGCACATTCAAGCAACAGTGATTTGCACCGAAAATAATCTCAGGAAGGCAGGGAAAACAGCATTTATGTAAATAAACTAACCTCACTGTTTGCATACATTTGTATTGCACATGGGTGTTGTTTTTCCACATCTGAGGAACCTCATATCAGAGAAAGAAAATAAGAACAAAAAAGATTAAAGAGCTTGAAGAATTTTAATATTTCACTTCTGCCTTGTGGATGCTATTTTCCACAATCTGATGCTAGATGCAAATATTTGCAGCCAAATTCAGTTCTGTGTTTACCAATGCAATTCTAGGTTGATATCCAAAAGCCACATTTACTCAAACCCAATGGAAACTGCATGTCAATCACAATATCTGTATCAGAACCAGGGCTGGAATATTTTACAGAAAGCTCTGAGAAATTGTCACTCAAAAAAAAAGGTGATGATGACTGAAGCTGTTACACCTATGACTGGCACTGTCCATAGCCACAAGTACTCCCGCAGCTGTTTAAAACAAACAGGTTTTTTATTTTAAAAGGAAGTAAAATAAGAAGGAACAAATTAAAAAAAAAAAA